>ML429762.1:0-85952 GCA_005239525.1 Nicotiana knightiana
AGTCCTTGTGGGTACGATATCTGGACTTAAAATCCTATATTACTTGTCGACCACGTACATTTGGGTGTGCATTGGGAAATCAACCAACAACGGGTCACCATGATATTTCCGGAGCATAGACACGTGGAATACTGGATGAACTGAGGATAACCCTGGAGGCAACGCAAGTCTATAAGCTACCCCCCACTCTATCAAGAATCTCAAACGGCCCGATATACCTAGAGCTCAACTTGCCCTTCTTCCCAAACCTCATAACACCCTTCATGGGCGACACACGAAGTAATACTCTCTCTCCAACCATGAATGCCACATCACGAACCTTACGATTGTCATAACTCTTTTTCCTAGACTGAGCTGCACGAAGTCTCTCCTGAATAATCTTGACCTTATCTAAGGCCTGCTGAACTAAGTTTGTACCCAATAACCGAGCCTCTCCTGGCTCAAACCATCCAACTGGCGATCTGGACCGCCTACCATATAATGCCTCACAAGGAGCCATCTGAATGCTCAACTGATAGCTATTTTTATAAGCAAACTTCGCTAACAGCAAGAACTGATCCCACGAACCTCCAAAGTCAATAACACAAACGCGGAGCATATCCTCCAAAATCTGAATAGTACACTCGGACTGCCCGTCAGCCTAAGGGTGAAATGTTGTACTCAACTCTACTCGGGTACCCAACTCACGCTGAACTGCCCTCCAAAAGTGCAAAGTAAACTACGTTTCCTGATCAGAAACGATAGACACGGGCACACCATGAAGGAGAACAATCTCCCGAATATATAATTCAGCCAACCGCTCCAAAGTATAAGTACTCGCCACATGAATGAAATGTGCTGATTTAGTCAGCCTATCCACAATAACCAAAACTGCGTCAAATTTCCTCTGAGTCCGTGGGAGTCTAACGACGATATCCACAGTGATACGCTCCCACTTCCACTCAGGAATCTCTATATGTTGTAGCAAACCATCGGGTCTCTGATGCTCATATTTTACCTGCTGACTATTTAAGCAACGAGACACATACGCAACAATGTCCTTTTTCATCCTTCTCCACCAATAATGCTGCCTCAAGTCTTGGTACATTTTGGTTGCACCTGGGTGAATAGAATACTTAGAACTGTGAGCCTCCTCAAGGATCAACTCACGAAGGCCATCAACATTAGGCACACATATACGACCCTGGATCCTTAAAACTTCATCATCTCCAACTGTAACCTTCTTGGCACCACCGTGCCGAACTGTGTCCCTAAGTACCATCAAGTGCAGGTCATCATCCTGCCGATCTCTGATGCGCTCAATTAAAGAAGATCGAGCGACTGTACAAGCAAGAACACTGATGGGTGAAATATCCAACCTCACGAACTGATTAGCCAAAGTCTGAATGTCTGAAGCTAACGGTCTCTCACCGACTGGAATATACGCAAGGCTGCCCATACTCACCGCCTTTCTACTCAATGCATCGGCCACCACGTTGGCCTTTCCTGGATGATATAATATAGTGACATCATAATCCTTCAGTAACTCTAACCATCTCCGCTACCTCAAATTTAGATCCTTTTACTTATATAGGTACTGGAGACTGTGATGGTCAGTGAAAAACTCACACGGCACGCCATAAAGATAGTGCCTCCAAATTTTCAATGCATGAACAATGGCTGCCAACTCCAAGTCATGAACATGATAATTATTCTCATGGACTTTCAACTGCCGAGACGCATATGCAATCACCCTACCATCCTGCATCAATACTGCTCCAAGTCTAACTCGGGAAGAATCACAATACACCATGAAAGAACCCGAACCTAATGGTAACACCAACACCGGTGCTGAAATCAAGGATGTCTTGAACTTCTGAAAGCTCGCCTCACACTTATCTAAAAATTAAATGGGGATCCTTTATGAGTCAATTTAGTCATTGGGGCTGCTATGGATGAGAACCCCTCCACAAAACGACAGTAGTAACTCGCCAAACCCAAGAAGCTTCTGATCTCCGTAGCTGTAGTGGGTCTAGGCCAGTTCTTGACTGCCTCTATCTTCTTAGGATCAACCTGAATACCCTTAGCTGATACGATATGACCTAAGAAGGCTACTGAATCTTACCAGAACTCACATTTTGAAAACTTGGCATACAACTGATTATCTCTCAAAGTTTGGAGGGCTATACGGAGGTGCTGCTCATGCTCTTCCCGACTGCGAGAGTATATTAGAATATCATCAATGAACACGATCACGAAAGAGTCCAGATGGGGCTTAAAAACCCGATTCATCAAATCCATAAAGGCTGCTGGAGCATTAGTCAACCCAAAGGACATCACCAAAAATTCATAATGCCCATACCTCGTTCGAAAGGCTGTCGTAGGAACATCAGACGCCCTAATCTTCAGCTGATGGTAGCCCGATCTTAGATCAATTTTCGAAAACACCCTGGCACCCTGAAGCTGGTCAAATAAATCATCAATTCTTGGCAACGGATATTTATTCTTGCTAGTAACTTATTCAACTGCCGGTAATCTATACACATCCTCATCGACCCATCTTTCTTCTTTACCAAGAACACCGGTGCACCCCAATGCGAGACACTGGGTCTAATAAAACCCTTATCAAGCAAGTCTTGCAACTGTTCTTGCAATTCTTTCAATTCTGGTAGGGCCATACGATATGGAGGAATGGAAATGGGCTGAGTTCCCAGAGCCACATTAATACAAAAATCAATATCCCTGTCGGGTGGCATCCCCGACAGGTCTGCAGGAAACACTTCGGGAAACTCTCAAATAATAGGCACTGACTCTATTGAAGAAATCTCAGCATCAGAATCCCGTATATGATCCAAATAAGCCAAACATCCCTTCTCAACCATGCGACGGGCCTTGGCATAAGAAATCACTCTGCTGGGAGAATGACCGGGAGTCCTTTTCCATTCTAACCAAGGCAATCCCGGCAAAGATAAAGTAATTGTCTTGGCATGATTTCCAAGATGGCATAATAAGGTGACAACCAATCCATGCCCAATATGACATCAAAATCGACCATGTCAAGAAGCAACATGTCTACACTAGTTTCAAGACCCTCAATAATGACTACGCACGAATGATATACACAATCTACAACAATAGCTTCCCCCACCGGCGTACACATAAACAGGGACACTCAAGGAAGCACTGGGCACAATCAAATACGAGGCAAAATAGAATAAAACATACGAATAAGTACACCCCGGATCAAACAAAACTGAAGCAGCTCTATCACAAACTGAGATGATACATGTAATAACAACGTCGGAGGACTCCGCCTCAGGCCTGGATGGAAATGCATATAGTCGGGACTGGGCCCCGCCACCCTAAACCACACCTCTAGGAGGACCTCCACCTCTAGCGGGTTGACCTCCACCTCTAGCTATCTGACCTCCACCTCTAACATTCTGGCCTCTACCTCTAACTACCTGAACCGTACCCCTTGCTGGCTGGGCAGGTGGTACTGGAGCTGGTGTCGGAACTATGGCACGAGAACCCTGATGTTGAAACTGATTACCTGCATATTTTGGACAAGTCCTCCGAACATGCCCAATTTCACCACACTCGAAACATCCCTCCTCATAAGTATGCTGACCCGAACGAACCGGCTGGCCACAGTGAAAACTCTGAAGAGGAGGTGCTCTAATAGGAGCTGAAGGAGCACTGTAGACTGGCTGAGCAGGAGAAGGCAGATAAGAACCACGACCACCCGAAGTACCATGTGAAGCCTGTAGTGCTGAATGAAATGGCCTAGAAGAATGGCATCTGCTAAATGAAGTCCCGCCTCCAGATGAGGCACCACTGAAACCACCAGAATGGCGAGGTCTCTTGTTACACCCCTGACCTCCCATCCCGAGAACCGACTCAACCCTCCTAGCCACATTAGCTGCATCCTGCAACGAAATTTTGGTCCCTGTCTCCTTGGCCATCTGCAACCTGATGGGCTGTGCAAGGCCCTCAATAAACCATCTGACCCTCTCTCTCTCTGTGGGCAACAAGAGGCATGTCTAGTCAAATCCACAAAACGAGTCTCATAATGGGTCACAGTCATACTGCCCTGCTGTAGTCGCTCAAACTGAAGACGCTTCTCCTCTCGAGTAGTAACATGCAAAAACTTTTCTATAAAGAGATGAGAAAACTGATCCCAAGTCAAGGCAGGCGACCCAGCTGGTCTAGTCAACAGATAATCCCTCCACCAGTTCTTGGCGGAACCAGTCATCTGAAAGGCAGCAAAATCGACCCCATTGGTCTCAAAAATACCCATATTACGCAACACCTCATGACAACTATCCAGATATTCCTGAGGGTCCTCTGAAGTAGCACCACTGAAGTGAACAGGGAAAAGCTTGATCAACCTGTCCAGTCTCCACAAAGCATCTGAGGACATGACTACCCTATTAACGGGCGGCACTGCTGAAACTGGCTGAATTACTCCAACTGGGTTGGCTACTAGGGTCTGAACCCGAGGAGAAGTTTGAACCGGAGTGTGGGTAGCAGGAGTCTGGCCCCTCCTCCAGCCTGAGATACGGCTGCTGCAACCGGGAATGTTCTAGTCTGGGACACACTCTCCATAAGGCCCACTAAACGGACCAAAGCATCCTGAAGAACCGGGGTAGAAATAAACCCCTCGGGATCGTGATGGCGCCTAACATCACACTCGCTAAGCAAGCCAACATTAGAGCTCGATTAACTACTTTCCTTTGATTATCCATTTAGATATTAAATTAATTTTAAAGTAAACTTAATCTAATGGTTTCCAATGAATAACTCCAAATATAAAATGATAAACTACTAAATAAAGCGAACCACAAACTAATTATATAAATAACTCTAAGACTACCCCAGGGTCTGGTGTCACATCACGAACTACTAAAGAATACTACAAATAACGGGATGAAAGAAATAGTATACTATTTTGCGAAAATATAAAACAGTCTCTACGAACTAGGAGAAGACTCTAGGGATCTGCGAACGCTGGCATATATACCTCGTGTCTCCGGATAATGAATAACGGCTACTAAAAATCTCTACTACTGGCCGGTACCTGGATCTGCACAAAAGAGTGCAGAGTGTAGTATCAGTACAACCGACCCCATGTACTAAGTAAGTGCCGAGCCTAAACCCGACGAAGTAGTGACGAGGCTAAGGCGGGGTAATTATAACTTAACATGTGACAATATATTTATATAATAAAGTGATAAAACAATTCTATGCAAACAAGAAAATATAACTGCAACAATGAATAAATAAAATAACTCAGTCGTCTATTCCAGGCCTCGGCTATCACCAAAATTTCACCCAACTTTCCAAGTTTCCAAACTTTAATTTAAAATAACCAATTGTGCAAGATATGGGAAAACAGTAGGATAAAACAATAAACTTCCAAATCTCTGTAATAAAAATCAGTAAAGCATAATTATCCTCCCTTATCACTGTCATATATTTATATTTTCCCTGTCCACCCTTATCACAGTCATATATTTTATTTCCCCCCGTCCACCCTTATCACAGTCATCTATATTTATTTCCCCTGTCCACCCTTATCACAGTCATATATATTTATTTCCCATGTCCACCCTTATCACAGTCATATATATTTATTTCCCCTGTCCACCCTTATCACAGTCATATATATTTATTTCTATCAAAACTTTTACAATTCAGGCTAAGTCTTTCACAATACTTTTGTCTCAACAGTCATAAACAATAAACGATAGTTCTCACAACTTCATAAATAATATCTCAAAATGAACCAACAGGAGTATACATACATACATACATAAAACAATGACAATCCACTCAGTCTTTATGTACCACAAAGAAACTAAGGAAAATAACTAATACTTTCCCAAACATGATTGCAACAAGACTTACAACAATATAACAAGCCAAGTAATTATAGAAGACAACAATGAACATGAAACAATTAAAATCACGAAGCAATTAGATTGGAAGCAGGGAGGGGATCATGTAAACAAACAATTTGGTGGTGCATAGATACTCGTCATCTCACCTATACACCACTCACATGCAATTTCACATAATAATTTAGTTGGGGATTCCTATTCCCTCAAGTCAAGGTTAAACCAAGCACTTACCTCAATTTTGCAGGCCACTCACTGTTCAATTATAGCTTTTCCTCTTGAATTGACCTCCAATACACTCGAATCTAATCATAATTAGCTTAATATCATTAATTAATGCTAAAGGAACTAACTTTACTGAAAATTATAATTTTTTTTAAGTTTTCTAAAAAAAAGTTAAAACCCGACCCCGGGCCCGCTTGGTCTAAACTCGGGGTTCGGACTAAATTACTTGTACCCATTCACCCACGAGCCCTAATATACAATTAGTTTCAAAATCCAACCTCAATTCGATTTAAATATTCGATTTTTACAAAATTCCCTGATTCTATCCAATCCCTCAATTTTTACCATGAAAATTCTTAGTATTTTTTTTATCTAAAAGTGATGAAAAACATTGGGTAATTGAAAGAGTAAAGTTAGAAATGATTAGCAACAACTTGGGGATGAACTTTGGTAAAGAAATTCGTCCTTAGGGTTGTGGGGTTCGAAAATTATGAAGAAAAAAGGTTCTGTCTGTGTTTAAAAGGGTATTTATATAGCTGTGCAGGCTTTCTATGTGTTCGCATAGGGCCTGCCGCGTTCGCATAGGCTACAGGGCTGCTGGCCATCGCGTTCACGTTAGGGGGCGCGTGTTCGCATAGGTTACTGAACTCCCCTCCCCCCAGTTCCTATACACTATGTGTTCGCGGGGCCCAGACCACGTTTGCACTGAAAAAAAATGACCCCCCAGTAAATTACTCTATGCGTTCGCGCCTGGGGTCATGTGAACGCATGAACAAAATTCCTTAGCACCAACAGCAGAAAACCAGCAGAGAATTCTAAGTGTAAAACATCCCGTGGCCTATCCTAAACTCACCGAGCCCTCGGGGCTCTAAATAAAATATGCACGCAAGTCTAAAAATATCATACGGACTTGCTCGTGCAATCAAATCATGAAAATAACATGTAAAACTATGAATTAAACCTCAAAACCCCTCATTTTCTCAAGAACACTTAAAGTTCATTATTTCTCAACCGGACGTCCAAATCACGTCAAATAAACTTCGTTTTCACCAAATTTCACAATTAACATTTAAATACTATAACAAATCTCTATCGGGCTCCGGAACCAAAATACAGTCCTGATACCAATGGTTTCAAACATTAATTCTTTTCTTTATTTCATTAATATTTCAGCAAAATAATTTCTTTCAAAAGTTGATTTCTAAGGCTTGGGGCCTCAGAATTCATTTCCGGGCATACACCCATGTCCCATATTTTACTGCGGACCTCCCGGGATCGTCGTAACACAGATCCTGGTGTGTTTTACTCAAAATGTTGACCAAAGTCAACTATAATCAAATTTGAACTCTAGAAATCACTATTTCTCATATTTTTACATAAAAGCTTTCCGGTTTCACGCCCAGACTGCGCACGTAAATTGAGGTATTTTAATTTAATCTTTTTTATGGCTAATAAGCCTAGAACGGAGTCTAAATTCATAGAATGACCCTTGGGTCATCACAACTATACCTACTAACAATAAAATGAAATTTCTTTTATGGAATTGCAGGGGAGCTGAAAATCAAATAAAGCATGTAAGATTAAGGCATGAAGCACGATATATCATGAAATAAACAAAAACATGAAAAACAAATATCATGACGATGTATATACACTCGCCACCTCGCAGATATACCGTTTCCCACATAATTCACATAACACATAGCTCAAGAATTCCTAATTCCTTCAAGTCAAGGCTAGACCCAACACTTACCTCACTCCGCGATTCAAGCAATCAATCAACCACGGCCTTGCCTTTTGAACAAGCCTCCAAACCAACCAAATCTAGCAAGTTATCGATCCAATGATTCAAAATAAGCTTTAGAAACTACCCATTAATGAAAGAGGTTCAATTTTTATTATTTTTGAAAAAGTCAATAAAATTCAAACATGGGCCCTCTTGGTCAAAACCCGAGGTTCGGATCAAAACCTGATTACCTATTCACCTTCGAGCCTGGTTATGTGATTTGTTTAATCCGACCCCAATTCGAGGTTTAATTCTCAATTTTATAAAATCTCCAATTTCTACCCAAATCCCTAATTTCTACAATAGAAATCCTAAATTTGAGTTGAAATTTGATGGTAGGCTATAATTACGTATTTTAGTCTCTTATCGCACTCTAATTTACTGCACTTTAGTAGTGTTTGAGCTTTAATTGTTAGTGTTTTGCACTTATTATGTGTTTTATGCCTTGTAGGAGTGATTCAGAGTTATGTAGATTCTGTGGAACTAATTCGAGATATTTGGAGCTTTGAAGTCTGAGTAAAAGCCCAAGGGATTAAGCTGGGATGATGTTCGAGGGTCGATGATCAATTCTGGACGTCAAAATTCAAGGAAGAAGCAACTGCTGAAGAAATGCACTAGTGTGAGACACTGTGCGACGCATTAGTGCAAATTTTTGTCAGAAATTTCCAAAGTTTAGAGACTGAGTTTTTTGTTGTCTGACAGGAAAAAGCATTAGTGCGACGCATGGAAAGCATTAAGTTTGCAAGTTTTCCTATTTCAATTAGGAAAGGGAAATTTCGTCTAGGTCCGACCCTACTTGGTATAAGTACATGGAAAAATGTTATTTTATGGAATTTTGGACATACTTTAGACCTAAGGAGAACACACTACGTTTGGGGGAGGCTTCTAACTAGTATATCTTCTCTTCTCTTCTCTTAGTTTCATAGTTTATTAATTCTAGAGTTGTGGGTGCTACATGAACGTGGTAGTTTGAAGCTTGGATTGTTCTTATTATTTTATCATATTGGTTTATTTTATTCTATATTGCGCTTAATTATCTGATTGCTTGATCGCCAATTGAATACTATTTACGAATTTAGGATTGAACTCGGGAGAGAGAATTCTAGATTGCATATAAGATTGAGTAGAGCAAGATCTTGAACTTGAGCATCGGGAACAGATTTGCGGTTAGGATAGAGATATACCTAATCTCCTTGCTTGGTTACTGTACGGGAATTATAAATGCTTTCTTGTTAATCCTAATTCCATAGGAATATAGGCGTTCGGTTAGCTTGAATATGCGAGTAGTACTTTGGGAGATGGCTACGAGCAATATTAACCCTATCAATAAATAAACCAGATAAATTAATTAGACAATTTAAGTGAAAAACTCAATGGGATTGTTAGTTAACCCATACCTCTGGAATATTTTCTCCATTGAATTCATCTCTAAGATTGCAGACTTGTTCCCTTTAATCTTTTAGTTTGTTACTCTAGATTAGTTTGTGTTAATTTTTCATACTTTAGGATTCGCTTGATTAGATTAATCACAATAGTTTAATTTAGTTGATAGTTAATCACAAGTCCCTGTGGGTACGATATCTGGACTTACAATCCTATATTATTTGTCGACCACATATACTTGCTTGTGCATTAGGAAGCAACAAGTTTTTGGCTCCGTTACCAGGGACTTAGAAATTAACTAGTCTACTAGATTAGATTTTTATTTTTTGTCTACTCAAGTTTAAATTTTAGCTTAATTTAATTTTTTATTATCTTTGTTTACATGGCATCTTGGAACGAGAATTGGTTGAATATTGATTATTCTTATTTTGGTGATCCATGTCCATATTGTGGAGGACCACACTTGTGGCAATATTTTGAATCTCAATCTTATGAGTGGAATATTTATAATGTGTGTGGTAGTCAAGGTGGATATTGGGATGGTTATCCAAATTTTTATTATCCATCTCAGAGCTCTTATTATGATATTTCTAATAATTGTTTATGAGTTTGGCTAAAGAGAGCGAGTTCCCACCAGAAGATAATTTTGAAGAAGTAGATAGAGCGAGCCAATCTTGGCTAGGGGAACAAGCTCGGCTAATAAAATTTCATGAGTCTCTCCGTGATGGTCTTTCAAATATAACAGAAAAACTGAAAGAAGGAAGAACTGAGCTCAGACAAGAGATAGACAATTTTGCTCAGATATCCATGACTTGCAGGCTCAGTTGAATAAAAAGGTTGAGGTGTATGATGCCCTACAACCAATTGTTGTAGATACTGGCCAACTTATGGATCAAAAAGAGGAATCCCAACTATTCGACCAAATTATTAATGATGCCAAGGTTGACGAAGTGCGCAAAAATGAGGATGTCAAAAGTGAAGCGATTCTAGAGCTGGAGCGCATTGGGCCTCATTCTAACTATTTTTCAACATTGTGTTTGGTTGGTGACACGAGAATTAATCCATTCGAGCCTATGAAGGAGTCAATGAATGGGGAACAAAGTGCTTATATTCTAAAATTTGTGATGCCAAGTAGACAAAGCGACATCCCTTACTTAAAGGCCAAGAAGTGCAAGATGTGATACCTATTGCTAGGTTCCTTTATTTTTACACCACCGCCCCAGGAATATGACAAAAAAGTGATGCAAAGTTGGGGGAGAAATTCATATTCTCAAAGTGGAAGGAAAAGTGGTGAAGCGATGACATTGTGCCACAACTATAAATAAGGCGCTTGTTGAGAGGCAACCCAATTCTATTTTTTTCTTTTCTTTTTATTTTTGTTTATTTTTATATTGTGTTACTTTGTAGTGTTATTTTTATGTTTTGTAGGAGTATGGAGTCAAAGCCAATATGCGTGTGCAAAATCGAGCAGGTGATTGAAACTAAGTGTGAGATGCCAACACAAAGGACCATACCTGGGGGAAGTCTGACTATCCTGTGAGCTACTAATATTTCAGCCTTTGGCCTACCGGGGAGTCTCTTTTACCCTCTTGTTATTTATAGTGTGCATTGAGGATATTGCATAATTTTAAGTGTGGAGTGAGGAGTTTGCCTGGGTGATTTCCAGTGATATCTTAACTTAGTTGTAGTACTCATTCTTAGTGTAGTAGTTTTTGAAAAACAAAAACGTAAAATAAGTAGAAAAATTGGGACTTTTCCCGACGATGAATCTCCTAGACAGTTTTCTTGAGGGATTTAAGTCGAAAGAAAAAAGACAAAAAGATTTTCTTTGTAGGTAGTGTAGCAATTACCCCTTGGTTTTTCTTTGTGCCTTGGTTCTTTTCCAAGGGTTTTGTTTGAACCTGGTGTAGTTAGTTTCATTTTTTAGGAGTAGGAAGCAATGTGCTATGATTGGAATTGAAGCAATATCTCTTGGCTTTGTTATGCCTTGAGAATAGTGAGTACTTTGGTTGTGACGTTTAGGCTCAGTTTTTGACTCTCGTATAAGTGCCTTAAACTGTATGATCTTAACTTTGCTTAACTGCTTTGACTAGAGTGTCTTGATGAGTCCAATCCTGAGTGAGTTACGTGCCATGTGTGTGTGAGGTTTGTGTGTTATTCCGTGCATTACATTTGATGTCTAGAACTTGCCCCCTGTGTTTGAAAAGTGAATTAGTAGTTTCGGTCAGTCTAGGAAGTATATAGGCATTTCTTTGTTGAGCCAGTTATATGCTTTTACCCACATAATTGATATGTATCGTAGTTAACCCGTTTGAGCCTGTAATCCTATTTCTTTGGGAACCACATTACAAGCCTTACCCATTTTTTTTGAATTAACCATCTATTTGAACCTTTTCACCTCTCATGAGCACTTGGAATTGTTATGAACTTTGTAACAGTCAAAGTGTGAGGTGGTTGGTTCTGCTTTTGAGCGGAACTAATGAAATAAGGAGAAAGGTACACTGTTTTGAAAAAGTAAGAGCCACTTGAATTGAAAAAGAAAAGAAAGAAAAATAGTTGTATTACTGTAAAAACTATTCCTTGAAAGTGGTAACTCTTGATGTAATTATGCTTAAAGAAGTAGGGAGTTGATGTATATTGATGTGAAGGTGGAGTTATGGGTTGACATAAGTGTGGGATTTTAAATGTTAAAGTGTATGTATTAAAGTTCTTAGGGAGGTGTAGTCACTCTTATATCTAAATGTATCCTACCCATCCCGCAACCTACATTACAGCCAATTAAAGTCCTACTTGATCATAGACAGAATGAGCTCGATTAGTACTAAACTACACTACGGGCAAGCCTATGGTGCATCTTTTGTGGCATATGAACGTTGTTTCTGAGAGAGAGAATTCTTTCTATCTTGAGTTCCTAACTGTCCTTAAGTTTTATTGAGTGTGGAATTACTCTCTTTTGTTGTGTGAGGGCACTTGATTCATAAAGGAAAGGTAATGCTTGACCTCTACATTAGAGTAAGCGAGCGGGTTGTGGAAAATTCATGGTTCTCGTCACGACCCAAAACTCAATAAGGTCGTGATGGCGCCGGACACCACCGTCAGGCAAGCCAACACTAAATAGGTAATTTAAAATTTCCATTTTAGTACTTTGAAATCGTTACATTTCATTTCATTTTATAACAGTCAATAAAATTAACTGAGTAAATAGCGATGTTTTAACAATTTAATTTGACAAATACATCCCAAAATCATCCCAGAACCCGGTGCCACAAGTGCATGAGCAAAATTTCTAGAAAGTATACATGTGATACAATATTTGTCCGGAATACAAACTGGACAAAGAAATAAAAGTACAATAAAATACATCTGAGAGAGACTCTGCCGGCTGCGGGTCGTCTCGAGAGGTGCAACTCACCCAAGTCCCTATATCAACCATGCCAAGAAGCCAAGCGGGGCCACTAGATATACATGTACATGTGCAGTAAAAATGCACAACAAGTGTAGTATGAGTACGAAAAAAATATGTACTTAGTAAGTATCCCGCCTAACCTCGAAGAGGTAGTGACAGGTCGACTTTGACACTTGCTAGAGGTCAATTCAATATGAACACGAATGGCACTAAGCATGGATATCATAGGTAATTAACAAATAGTGATAGGAAATAACAATTTCTTCACATATATAAACTATAAATCTTCGTTGTTTCAGTTGACAATTTATAATTCCAGGTCGGTAAACAGTTAAAAATATCAAAAAAGTACTTAACACATATCATGCGCAAGAAATGCCGAGGGTCGAACGGCGCGAACCATCAAATAAATGTAAACTGTGCACTGCCGAAGGGTCGAACGACGCGAACCATAGATGCATCTATTGCCCCGCTCGCTAATCGATCATGCGACGCGATCATATATAAATAATAGAGTAACCCTACTCGTGAATCATACATGCGACTCAGGTACTCATAGATACACACATTCACACAATAATTCACTTTTTATCAGGAAAACAATTACCCAAGGAAGTGATAAAATTCTCTTTTAATGGACGTGAAGAAAGTCTTTAAATCTTTTCCACAAATTCATTTACCAAGTTTGATAAGGTTTAATTATTTCTAGATTCATTAAATAAGTTACAAGTATGGCAAATAAAACATGCTTTTGGGTCCTAGACTACCCGGACATAAGCATAATAGTATCTACGCACGGACTCCCGTCACCTCGTGCGTACGTAACCTCTACAAATAGTAGAACATATTCAATTATTTCACCTATGGGGACAATTCCCTATTACAAGGTTAGAAAGGAGACTTACCTTGCTCCGAAGATTCATAACCGGCCTCCAAGCCCTTCCAACGACTCACTTTGACGCACCACGCCCAAAACTATCCAAATAATGGGAAAACCAGTGAAAATATACTCTAATACTTATATCAATTCGATTTATATAAATTCCCAACTTCGCTCGGAAAGTCGATAAAATCCAGGAGACTCACCTCGTATCTTACATTTTTCTCATCTTCTTCTTCTTCTTCCTTGGGGCGATTTCCACCATTGTTGAGGGGCTAACGACCTGGTCATTTAAGTTAAGTAAGATCTACTCTAATATTATCTTCATGCTTGGATTTCTAGCTTAATTAACTACCTAAATTAGTGAAAAATCAAGAATTGGGTAGTAACCTAGAGCTTGCGATAATTTGAGAATCTACCCGTGAATTTGCTATGAAATAAAGTAAGAATCGTATATTAATGATCATTACGCTTTGTATGAGTGTTCCCTTCGAGAATTATTAGAATCCGAGCGCGCGGGCCCGGGATTGGATTTTGGGAATTTTTCAAGAATGTTGAATTATTGAATAAATAGGATAATTTCCCTCCATTGAGCATGCATTGATGTCGTTGTACCGTATTTGGCTAGTTGCGAGTCCTCGGGTGTAGAGTTCGGAGATTCAGGCGCATCCTTGGTCCGAGGGGTAGATTCGACACGAGGTGAGTCTCCTTTCTCCTATCCCCAGTATTCTTCTTGGATTTCAGTATCTTACATATATACTTGTTGCTTCACTGTCCTTACATGCCTACTGTTTTTATTACACTCTATTAAATTATACTGTTGGACCTTAGTGAGTGTCATGTCGACCTCCGACCTCTCATCACTACCTCTTCGAGGTTAGGCGTGATACTCACTGGGTACATATATATTTATGTACTCATTTGCACTTCTGTACTTAATTTTACAGGTTCTGGGGCTGGTGTTTCTGGTTATCCGACCGGAGCTTGACATATATTCTGGACCTGACTCCACGGTGAGATGCCTCCCTTGGCTATTCTCAGCTGTACTATGGAGTTATCTTTTGTTTATTTCTGTCTACATCCTTTCAAACAACAGTACAACTTGTATCATCTTTTGTATATTCTACTAATTCGCCTATTGACTTGTGACACTAGTTCCTGGCACACACGTAATATATTCTTATTTTGGGACTGTATATATATATTGGATCACGATTATTTTGGCTTTATGTATTTAAATTGGTAAATGTTTCCGCCTTTATTTAAATGAGCTAAGTTTAAAACTTTGGGAAATATGTGGGATTGGTATGTTAATAAGGAAAATCTCACTAGTAAACAACTGTTGGCTTGCCTGACTCCGCTGTTGGGCTCCATCACGACCCGTGTGGGATTTTGGGTCGCGACAACATGGTATCATAGCACTAGGTTCACGTAAGTCTCACGAGTCACGGGCGAACCCAGTAGAAACTTGCGGATCGATACAGAAACGTCTGCACTTATCTTCAGGAGGCTACAGGGTGTTAGGAAACCTCTATTTTTTCTTATTATATCGTGTAGACTATGATTTACTAAAATCATTCTTCTATTCTCTCACATATGGTGAGGACGCGTGCATCTGATGTTCTGGACCCGGGAAGGGCCACTACCCCCGCCGTCCGAGGCTGCGACAGAGACCGGGGGAGGGCACCAGCTCGTGGTAGGGGACGAGGGCGTCCCAGAGCTATGCCGGTCCTGCCACCAGAGGACCCTATTATAGAGGATCAGGACGAGGTGCCTCCGACAAATCCTGCACCCATAGACTTTATGACGGCGCTTGGCTTCTAGGCAGTCATGGGTCGTATGATGAGATTTATGGAACTATGTCCCAGGCTGGTTTATTTCCAGCAGATCCTGCCACTTCTCAGGCGGGTAGGGGAGCTCAGACCCCTACTTCCCAGGCCGTAGGGCCGACAACAGCATTACATCATACCTCGGGTACACTGCCCGTGGGTGGTACCCAGCCTGTAGCAGCAGCACCGGAGCCCAGACCAACTGTAGATGGCAACCAGCAGAAGATGTTAGACATATGGACTTGCTTGCGCCCTCCAGTCTTCGGGGGTGAGCGAGGTGAGGATGCCCAGGACTTCATTGATAGGTGCAGGGATAGACTGCACAACATGGGGATCCTAGCGTCCCATGGAGTGGACTTCACTACATTCCAGTTAGAGGGCAGAGCTCGTAGGTAGTGGCAGCCTTATATTCTCAGCAGGCCAGCCGATTCTCCTACTATCACTTGGGAGCAGTTCACACAGATGTTCTTGGACAAATATATTCCACCCTCTGAGAGGGAAGAGCTGTGGGGTCAGTTTGAGCGGTTAGAGCAGGGGCAGATGTCCGTGACATATTATGAGGCCAGATTTTTAGAGCTGTCACGCCATGCTCTTATGATATTGCCCACCGATGCTGAGAGAGTTTGAAGGTTTGTAGCAGGGTTTCATCCAGGTATTAGATCCACCATGGCTCGAGAGGTGGAGATGGGTACCCCTTATCAGCTCGTAGTGGAGATTGCTCGTAGGATCGAGGGTTATCGGTCGAGGAGCAGGGAGCAGGGTCAGTAGGACAAGAGGGCTAGGTTCTCAGGGGATTTCAGAGGTGCCCCAGCTAGGGGCAGGGGTTAGCATAGCAGTGGTCAGCCCAGCAGGCCTTTATATTCAGCACCTCTACCACCTTCCCGAGGTGTTCCAACGAGGCCTCATTTCAGCGCCATGCCAGAGCATTCCTACCGTCCTCCAGCCATTAAAAGTTCACACAGTGGTTATTCCAGTGAGATCCTACGATCCTTATTTCAGTGTTATGCCTGAGGGCTCTCATCGCCCTCCAGCCCTTCAGGGATCTTCTTCGGGGCAGCAGACTGTGCCCCCTGGGAGTTGTTATAAGTGTGGAGATCCAGGTCATACGAGGAGGCAATGTCCTCAGTATCGGGGCAAGGTCGTACAATAGAGCTATCAGTCGATGGGTCCGACACCAGCAGTCCGACCATCTAGAGGTGGAGGACAGGTTGGCAGGGGTCGTCCTAGAGGTGGAGGCCAGCCAGGGGGAGGTCAGGCAGCTCCTGTTCACTCCGGTGGGGCTTAGTCTTCAGGTTCTCTAGCCAGGTTTTATGGTATTCCGGCCAGATCAGATGTAGTGGCCTCAGACGCCGTGATCACAGGTATTATCTCAGTATGTGGTAGAGAGGCTTCAATATTGTTTGATCCAGGATCCACTTATTCATATGTTTCATCCCTATTTTCTCCTTTTCTGGATGTCTCTCGTGAGTCCTTGGGATCTCCTATATATGTGTTCACTCCTGTGGGCAACTCTGTGGTGGTAGACCGGGTGTATCGGTCTTGTGTGATCACCTTCTGTGGGTTCGAGACTAGAGCTGACCTTTTATTGCTCGACATGGTTGATTTTGAGGTTATTCTAGGCATGGATTGGCTATCTCCTTATCATGCCGTGCTTGATTGCCATGCCAAGACAGTTACTTTAGCTATGCCCAAGTCACCTAGGCTGGAGTGGAGGGGTTCTTCAGTTAGTGCAGCCAGCCAGGTTATTCCATTTTTGAAGGCTCGACATATGGTCGAGAAGGGTTGTCTAGCCTATTTTGCTTACGTGCGGGACACCACCACCAAGTCTCCGACGATTGATTTAGTGCTAGTGGTTCAAGTTTGCGGATGTTTTTCCTTCGGATCTTCCGGGCATGCCTCCGGACCGCGATATGATTTCTGCATTGATCTAGCTCCAGGCACCCAGCCTATATCCTTTCCTCTGTACCGTATGGCTCCGAAAGAGTTGAAGTAGTTGAAGGAGCAGCTTGAGGAGTTGTTAGCTAAGGGGTTCATCAGACCGAGTGTATCACCGTGGGGTGCTAAAGTTTTATTTGTGAAGAAAAAGGATGGGTCTATGCGGATGTATATTGATTACCGCCAGTTGAACAAGGTTACCATTAAGAATAAGTATCCCTTTCCGCACATCGATTATTTGTTTGACCAATTACAGGGTGCTTGTGTGTTTTCTAAGATTGATTTGCGATCAGGGTATCATCAGTTGAGGATTCGGGCTTCAGATGTTCCGAAGACTACTTTTCGTACGAGATATGGCCATTATGAGTTCCTAGTGGTGTCCTTTGGCTTGACTAATGCCCCAGCAGTATTCATAGACTTGATGAATAGGGTGTTCAGGCCGTATATCGATTCCTTCGTCATTGTCTTCATTGGTGACATTTTGATTTACTCACGTAGCCTGGGGGAGCACGAGCAGCATTTGAGAGTCGTGCTCCAGACTTTGCGAGAACATAAGCTATATGCTAAGTTCTCCAGTGTGAGTTTTGGTTGGATTCTGTGAAATTTTTGGGGCATGTGGTATCTGGAGAGGGTATCAAGGTTGATCCTCAGAAGATCGAGGCGGTTTAGAGTTGGTCGCGTCCTACTTCATCTACAGAGATCAGGAGATTTTTGGGCCTAGCAGGCTATTATCGTCGATTTGTGGAGGGTTTCTCTTCTATTGCAGCTCTATTGACTAGATTGACTCAGAAGAATGCCCCGTTTCGATGGTCTGACGAGTGTGAGGCTAGCTTTCAGAAGCTCAAGACAACATTGACCTCAACGCCAGTTCTAGTATTGCCTTCCGGTTCTGGGATGTACACAGTATATTGCGACGCTTCACGCGTTGGCTTGGGGTGTGTATTGATGCAGGAGGGGCGAGTTATTGCTTATGCTTCACGCCAGCTGAAGGTTCACAAGAAGAATTACCCTGTGCACGATTTGGAGTTGGCGGCAATTGTTCACGCTCTTAAGATTTGGAGGCACTATTTGTATGGAGTGTCCTGTGAGGTTTATACAGACCACCGTAGCTTGCAACACTTGTTCAATCAGAAGGATCTTAATTTGAGGCAGTGCAGATCGCTTGAGTTTTTGAAGGATTATGATATCACCATTCTTTATCACCCGGGCAAGGCAAATGTGGTGGCAGATGCTTTAAGCAGGAAGGCGTAGAGTATGGGTAGCTTAGCTTATATTGCATTAGAGGAGAGACCTCTAGCCTTGGAAATTTAGTCTTTGGCCAATCGCCTAGTGAGGTTAGACCTTTCAGAGCCTCATCGATTTTTAGCACATGTGGTTGCTCAGTCTTTGTTATTTGGAGAGATTAAGGCCCGATAGTTCTATGATCCGTGCTTAGCAGAGCTTCGGGAGACAGTGGTTCAGGGTAGGGCCAAGGAGGCTACTATTGGCAAAGATGGTGTTCTGAGACTTCAGGGCCGCTTATGTGTTCCTAATATTGATGGCCTGAGGGAGAGGATTCTAGAGGAGGTACACAGTTCTCGGTATTCTGTTCATCCTGGTGCTACGAAGATGTATCGTGACTTGAAGCAGAATTTCTGGTGGAGGCGGATGAAGAAGAACATTGTGGGGTATGTGACTAGGTGTCTTAATTGCCAGAAGGTGAAGTATGAGCACCAGAGGCCAGGAGGCCTACTTCAGCAGATGCCCATTCCTGAGTGGAAGTGGGAGCGCATCGCTATGGACTTCGTGGTTGGGTTGCCTCAGACTTTGCGGAAGGTGGAGGCGGTTTGGGTCATTGTGGATAGATTGACCAAATCGGCGCATTTCATTCCAGTAGCTACTACATATACATCTGAGAGGTTGGCCCAAATTTACATTCGAGAGATAGTCCGATTGCATGGTGTGCCGGTATCCATTATATCAGATCGAGGTTCTCAGTTTACCTCACACTTCTGGAGAGCATTACATAGTGACATGGGCACCCAGATAGACCTCAACACAGCATTTCACCCTCAAACTGATGGTCAGTCGGAGCGTACAGTTCAGATATTGGAGGACATGCTCAGGGCATGTGTGATTGGTTTCGGAGGTCAATGGGACCAGTTCTTGCCTTTGGCCGAGTTTGCATACAATAATAGTTACCAGTCCAACATTGAGATGGCACCATTTGAGGCTTTGTATGGTCAGCGATGCCGTTCTCCCATTAGATGGTTTGAGCCTGGCGAGGCTAAGTTATATGGCACCGACCTGGTGAGGGATGCCTTGGAGAAAGTGAAGTTGATTCAGGAGAGGCTACATACAGCACAGTCCAGACAGAAGAGTTACGCGGATTAGAGGGCGCGTGATGTATCATTTATGGAGGGAGATAGGGTCCTGTTGAAAGTCTCGCCTATGAAGGGTATTATGAGGTTTGGGAAGAAGGGCAAGCTGAGCTCGAGGTTTATAGGTCCATTCAAGGTGTTGAGGCAAGTTGGGAGGTTGCTTATGAGCTGGCCTTGCCTCCTAGTTTATTAGGGGTTCACCCAGTTTTTCATGTATCCATGCTCCGGAGGTACCACGCCGACTTCTCTCACGTGGTTGATTTCGGCACTATTCAGTTGGATGAGAGGTTGGGTTACGAGGAGGAGCCAATTGCTATTATTGATAGAGAGTACCACCAGTTGAGGTCCAAGAGAGTTTCTTCCGTAAAGGTCCAGTGGAAGGGCCATCCAGTTGAGGAGGCAACTTAGGAGTCCGAGGAGGACATGCGGAGCAGATATCCACACATATTCAGCAGTTCAGGTATGATTCTAGACCCGTTCGAGGACGAATGCTTGTTTAAGAGGTGGAGAATGTAACGACCCGACCGATGGTTTTGCGTAATCGGACCCCGTTCCCGTAAATGAAACTTCTCATAGCGGCTTTTTATGAGTTATGACTTGCGGGGACTAGTGGTCCGAGATTCGGAGGTGTTTAGAGTGCAATAGGAACAATTGGTTCCTTAAGGTTGGCCTTTAAGGCCAAGTTTGACTTCGGTCAATATTTTGGGTAAACGACCTCGAAATTGATTTTCATCGGTTCCGGTAGCTTCGTGTTATGATTTTGGACCTGGGCATATGTTCGGAATGGGTTTCTGTTGACCCGGGGGCATTTCGCCGCCCAATATTGAAATAATAAGTTCCTTAAGTTCTTATTTTGGTTTGGGATGTGTTTTTGTGTTATCGAGGTCCGAAAGGAATTCTGAGACATCGAATAGTTCCGTTATGTTAATTATGACTTGCCTGCAAAATTTGGTGTCATTCCGAGTTGTATAGGTCGGTTGGGCGCGTTGTTAGCGAAGTCTAGAAAACTTAAAGTTCCTAAGTTTGGTTCTTGGGGTTTAGAGGTGTGATTTAGAGTTTTAGCGTTGTTTTGGATGTTTCGAAGGCTCGAGCGAGTCCGTATTATGATTTGGGACTCGTTGGTTTATTTGGACTAGGGCTAGGGTGGGCTCAGGTGCCTCCCAGGCACCTAACGCGGCTAAAAACCAGCTAAAATAGCTGCTGGTGCACCTGTTCTGGTGTGACCGCAGGTGTGGTTGCCCAGTCGCAGGTGTAGGACCGCTCCTGTGGTCCCTCAGCATCGCAGGTGCAACCCTTAGTGGTCTGGCCAATTCTCGCAAGTGCAGAAAAAGCTCCGCAGGAGCGGAGCCGCAGGTGCGGGCCCAGGCTCCCCAGTCCATTTCCGCAGGTGCGGTCCTTTGCTCGCAGGTGCGATCCTCGAGCCGCAGGTGCGAAAACACTATCCATACAGTGTGTTTTTATACACGGGTCTTAACACATTTTTCTCATCTTCTTCTTCTTCCTTGGGGCGATTTCCACCATTGTTGAGGGGCTAATGACCTGGTCATTTAAGGTAAGTAAAATCTACTCTAATATTAGCTTCATGCATGGATTTCTAGCTTAATTAACTACCTTAATTAGTGAAAAATCAAGAATTGGGTAGTAACCTAGAGCTTGCGATAATTTGAGAATCTACCCGTGAATTTGCTATGAAATCAAGTAAGAATCATATATTAATGATACTTAGGCTTTGGGTGAGTGTTCCCTTCGAGAATTATTGGAATCCAAGCGTGCGGGCCCGGGGTTGGATTTTGGGAAATTTTTCAAGAATGTTGAATTATTGAATAAATAGGATAATTTCCCTACTTTGAGCATGCATTGATGTCATTGTACCGTATTTGGCTAGTTGCGAGTCCTCGGGTGTAGAGTTTGGAGATTCGGGCGCATCCTTGGTCCGAGGGGTAGATTCGACACGAGGTGAGTCTCCTNATGGGGGGCTACGTACGTACAAAGTGACGAGAGTCCGTAAGTAGCGACTATTACTATTATGTCCGGGTAGTTAGGCCCACATCATGCCTTGTGTTTTACTTGATATGAACTATATGCGTAATGAATTAACATTACATGTTGCTTATGTCCCCGAAGTTATGAAATTTGAGAAAAACTTGTAAGAAATTGTTCACGGAAAAGTATTCTCTTTTAAAAAGGAATAATGTATGTGCATGTGACCGCTTCACAATTTGTATTAGCAGAGTGTGATTTCCCCCACTCTTATGGGAACGGGCCGTACGCCACGACTGATTGAGAGATGAACTTTTGGGACGGGCCGATCGATCCCCGGCAGTGCATAGAGAGGTTGAGAGACGCACTTTTGGGACAGGCCGATCGATCCTCGACAGTGCGTAGAGAGGTTGAGAGATGCACTTTTGGGACGGGCCGATCGATCCTTGGCAGTGCATAGAGAGGTTAGAGATGCACTTTTGGTACGGGCTGTTCGGTCCTCGGCAGTGCATAAATGTGAGTACTTTGTGGATATGTGCACTTTTGGTACGGGCCGTTCGATCCTCGGTAGTGCACGGACGTGACTATCTTATGACTCTGGCCGGTTTTCCTTACCCTGCATGCATATGATTTATTTGATACAAAATTTCATGAAATTGATCTGACAGATATTTGGGAAAAAGTGAAGTGGAAATTGTTTTATTTATCCCAGTATTCTTCCTGGATTTCAGTAACTTACATATATACTTGTTGCTTCACTGTCCTTACATGCCTACTGTTTTTATTACACTCTGTTAAATTATACTGTTCGACCTTAGTGAGTGTCATGTCGACCTCTCATCACTACCTCTTCGAGGTTAGGCGGGATACTCACTGGATACATATATATATTTATGTACTCATGCTGCACTTCTGTACTTAATTTTATAGGTTCTAAGGCTGGTGTTTCTGGTTATCCGACCGGAGCTTGACATATATTCTGGATCTGACTCCACGGTGAGCTGCCTCCTTGGCGATTCTCAGCTGTGCTATGGAGTTATCTTTTGTTTATTTCTGTCTACATCATTTCAGACAGCAGTACTACTTGTATCATCTTTTGTATATTCTACTAGTTCACCTATTGACTTGTGACACTAGTTCCTGGCACGCACATAGTAGATTCTTATTTTGGGACTGTATATATATCGGATCACGATCATTTTGACTGTATGTATTTAAATTGGTAAATATTTCTGCCTTTATTTAAATGAGCTAAGTTTAAAACTTTTGGAAATATGTGGGATTGGTATGTTAATAAGGAAAATCACACTAGTAAACAACTGTTGGCTTGCCTGACTCCGGTGTTGGGCGCCATCACGACCCGTGTGAGATTTTGGGTCGTGACATGTGCACTGCCGAAGGGTCGAACGACGCCAACCATAGATGCATCTATTACCCCGCTCGTGAATCGATCATGCGATGCAGTCATATATAAATAATAGAGTTACCCTTCTCGCGAATCATACATGCGACTCAGGTACTCATAGATACACACATTCACACAATAATTCACATTTTATCAGAAAAAACAATTACCCAAGGAAGTGATAAAATTCTCTTTTAATGGACGCGAAGATAGTATTTTAATCTTTTCCAGAAATTCATTTACCAAGTTCGATAAGGTTTAATTATTTCCAGATTCATTAAATAAGTTACAAGTATGGCAAATAAAACATGCTTTTGGTCCTAGACTACCCAGACATAAGCATAATAGTAGCTTCGCACGGACTCCTGTCACCTTGTGCGTACGTAGCCTCCACAAATAGTAGCACATATTCAATTATTTCACCTATGGGGACAATTCCCTCTTACAAGGTTAGAAAGGAGACTTACCTCGCTCCGAAGATTCATAACCGGCCTCCAAGCCCTTCCGACGACTCACATTGACGCACCACGCCAAAAACTATCCAAATAACGAGAAAACCAATGAAAATATACTCTATACTTATATCAATTCGATTTATATAAATTCCCAACTTCACTCGGAAAGTCGATAAAATCCCCCCTCCGGCCCATGTGCCCAGATTCCGAAATTTTTCGAAGATAAAGATTACCCATAACTTTACGAACTCAAATATATAATTTTCTCTCAAAGTCCAAAAATACACATTCTAGGTGTTTCCACCAAAACCCCTAACTTCTATTAATTTTCATGACCAAATCTATATAAAGATCTTGTATTTAACTTGAAATGAGTAGAAACAACTTACCTTGACATAGATGATGAAAATCCCCACTTGAAGCTCTCCAAAAATCTCCCAACCAAGAGAAAAATGAAGAGAAATGGCCAAATCCCGTCTTTATAAGACACTTCCCAGCGATCCCTCGCACCCGCAGTCACTTGACCGCTTCTGCGGTTCCGCAGGTGCGGACCCGTCACTACTTCTGCGGTCCATGGCTCCTTGCCCATTCTCGCTTCTACGCTTACAAATACGCATGTGCGGTCTCACTTCTGCGGCGAGCCGACCGCATCTGTGGTCCCAACCTTAGCCAACCACTTTCATTTCTGCGGCACCAAGGCCGCCTCTGCCACTCTGCACCTGCGGCCAAAGCCCCGCAGGTGCGGTCACACCAGATGACAGCAGCCCTCAGCCTTTCTCAAATTCCAAATTTGATCCGTTAGTAACCCGGAATCTACCCGAGGCTCCCGGGATCCCGTCCAATCCCCCCCAACCTATTCCAAAACATAATGCGGACCTGCTCGAGGCCTCAAATCACATCAAACAACGCCAAAACAATGCATCGCATCACAATTCAATCGTTATGAACTTTGAAATTTCCAACTTCTACATTCGATGCCGAAACCTATCAAATCATGTCCGATTGACCCCAAATTTTGCACACAAGTCACATTCAACATTACAGACCTGCTCCAACTTTCAGAATCGGAATCCGACCCCGATATCAAAATTTCCACTTCCGGTCGCACTTCTTAAAAACCTTCAAATTTCTAACTTTAGCCAAATGACTCTAAAATGACCTACAGACCTCTGAATTCACTTCTGATCTCGCTCCTAACACCAGAATCACCATACAGAGCTATTCCCAGACTCAGAATCCCAAACGGACATCAATAACACTGAAATGCGCTTCAACCCTGACTTATGAAATTTCTTCCAAAATACTAACTTCCACAATATGTGCCGAAATGCTCCCGGTTCATCAGAAACACGCTCCGAACATACGCCTAAGTCTAAAATTATTATAACCTGCTGGAACCTTCAAATCCTGATTTTGAGGTCGTTTACTCAAAAATCCAATCTTAGTCAATTCTTCCAACTTAAGGCTTCCAAAATGAGAACTTTCTTTCCAATTCGACTCCGAACTTCCTGAAATTCAGTTCCGACCACGCCTACAAGTCATAATACCTGAAATGAAGCTGCTCATGGCCTTAAACCGCCAAACGACGCATTAGAGCTCAAAACGACCGGTTGAGTCGTTACAGTTCTTGTGAGTCAAATCTTGAGGTGATGATGTTACACTATTGTGCTCAGTCTATTTTACATATTCTTGGTGTAATGAGTTCGGAGGTTTGTTTAAAAAGGTTGTGTCTATATAAAGTGTCATTTGATTGATTGAGGACGAGCAATGGTTTAAGTGTGGGGTGTTGATGGTAGGCTATAATTACGTATTTTAGTCGCTTACCGCACTCTAATTTACCGCACTTTAATAGTGTTTGATCTTTAATTGTTAGTGTTTTGCATTTATTATGATTTTATTCCTTGTAGGAGTGATTCCAAGTTATGTAGGTATTGTGTAACTAATTAGAGCTATTTGGAGCTTTGAAGTCTAAGTAAAAGACTAAGGGATTAAGCCGGGATCGTGTTCGGGGATCGGGATCAATTCTGGACGTCAAAATTCAAGGAAGAAGCAACTGCTGAATAAATGCACTAGTGCGAGGCACCGTGCGATGCATTAGTGCAAATTTTTTTCAGAAGTTTCCAAAGTTTAGAGACTGGGTTTTTTGTTGTCTGATAGGAAAAAGTATCAGTGCGACGTACAGTGCGACGCATGGAAAGCATTAAGTTTGCAAGTTTTCCTATTTCGGCTAGCAAAGGGAGATTTCGTCTAGGTACGACCCTACTTGGTATAAATACATGGAAAAGCATTATTTCTTGACTTTTGGACATACTTTAGAACTAAGGAAAATAGACCACGCTTAGAGGATGCTTCTAACTAGTTTTTCTTCTCTTCTCTTAGTGTCATAGTTTATTAGTTCTAGAGTTGTGGGTGCTACATGAATTTTGTAGATTGAGGCTTGAATTGTTCTTATTATTTTATCATATTGGTTTATTTATTCAATCCTGCGCTTAATTATTTGATTGCTTGATCACCAATTGAATAGTATCTACGAATTTAGGATTGAACTCGGGAAAGGGAATTCTAGATTGCATATAAGATTGAGTAGAGCAAGATCTTGAACGTATTTGCAGTTAGGATTAGGATATACCTAATCACCTTGCTTGGTTACTATACGGGATTATAAATTCATTCTTGTTAATCTTAATTCTATAGGAATATAGGCGTTAGGTTAGCTTGAATAGGCGAGTAGTACTTCGGGAGGAAGCTACAAGCAATATTAACACTGTCAATCAATAAACCATATAACTAATTAGACGATTTAAGTGAAAAACTCAACGGGATTGTTAGCTAACCCATAGCTCTAGAATATTTTCTCCATTAAATTCATCTCTAAGATTGCAGACTTGTTCCCTTTAATCTCTTAGTTTCTTACTCTTGATCAGTTTGTGTTAATTTTCCATACTTTAGGATTCACTTGAGAAGATTAATTGCATTAGTTTAATTTATTTGATAGTTAATCACAAGTCCCTGTGGGTACGATATATAGACTTACAAACCTATATTACTTGTCGACCACATATACTTGCGTGTGCATTAGGAAGCAACAAGTTTTTGGCGCCGTTGTCAGGGACTTAGAAATTAACTAGTCTACTAGATTAGATTTTTACTTTTTGTCTATTCAAGTTTAAATTTTAGCTTAATTTAATTTTTTATTATCTTTGTTTACATGGCATCTTGGAACGAGAATTGGTTGAATATTGGTTATTCTTATTTTGGTGATCAATGTCCATATTGTGGAGGACCACATTTTTGGCAAAATTTTGAATCTCAATCTTATAAGTGGAATATTTATAATGGGTGTGGTGGTCAAGGTGGATATTGGGATTTTTATCCAAATTCTTATTATCCATCTCAGAGCTCTTATTATAATGTTTCTAATAACTGTTTATGAGTTTGGCTAAAGAGAGCAAGTTCCCACCAGAAGATAATTTTGAAGAAGTAGATAGAGAGAGCCAATCTTGGCTAGGGGAACAAGCTCAGCTAATAAAATTTAATGAGTCTCTCCGTGATGGTCTTTCAAATATAACAGAATAACTGATAGAAGGAAGAACTGAGCTCAGGCAAGAGATAGACCAATTTGGCTCAGATATCCATGGCTTGCAGGCTTAGTTGAATAAAAAGGTTGAGGCGTCTGATGCCCTACAACCAATTGTTGTAGATACTGGCCAACTTATGGATCAAAAAGAGGAATCCCAACTATTCAACCAAATTATTAATGATGCCAAGGTTGACGAAGTGCGCAAAAGTGAGGATGTCAAAAGTGAAGCGATTCTAGAGTTGGAGCGCATTGGGCATCATTCTAACCATTTTTCAACATTGTGTTTGGTTGGTGACACGAGAATTGATCCATTCGATCCTATGGAGGAGTCAATGAATGGGGAACAAATTGCTTAAATTCTGAAATTTGTGATGCCAAGGAGACAAAACGACATCCCTTACTTAAAGGCCAAGAAGTGCAAGATGTGATATCTAGGTTCCTTTATTTTACACCACTGCCCCGGGAATATGACAAAAAAAGTGATGAAAAGTTGGGGGAGCAATTCACATTCTCAAAGTGGAAGGAAAAGTGGTGAAGGGATGGTGTCGTGCCACGACTATAAATAAGGCGCTTGTTGGGAGGCAACCCAATTCTAATTTTTTTCTTTTCTTTTTATTTTATTTTTATTTTTTTTATTGTGTTACTTTGTAGTGTTATTTTTATGTTTTGTAGGAGTATTGAGTCAAAGCAAATAGGCGTGTGCAAAATCGAGCAGGTGATTGGAACTAAGTGTGAGATGCCAACACAAAGGACCATACCTGGGGGGAAGTCTGACTATCCTGTGAGCTGCTAATCATTCAGCCTTTGGCCTACCAGGGAGTCTCTTTTACCCTCTTGTTATTTATATTGTGCATTGAGGACATTGAACAATTTTAAGTGTGGGGTGAGGAGATTTTCTGGGTGATTTCCAGTGATATCTTAGCTTAGTTGTATTACTCATTCTTAGTGTAGTAGTTTTTGAAAAACAAAAACGTAAAAAAAGTAGAAAAATTGGGACTTTTCCCGACGATGAATCTCCTAGAAAGTTTTCTTGAGGGATTTAAGTCGAAAGAAAAAAGACAAAGAGATTTCCTTTGTAGGTAGTGTAACAATTACCCCTTGGTTTTTCTTTGTGCATTGGTTCTTTCCCAAGGGTTTTGTTTGAACCTGGTGTAGTTAGTTTCATTTTTTAGGAGTAGGAGCCAATGTGTTGTGATTGGAATTGAAGCAATATCTCTTGGCTTTGTTATGCCTTGAGAATTGTGAGTACTTTGGTTGTGACGTTTAGGCTCAGTTTTTGACTCTCGTATAAGTACCTTAAATTGTATGATCTTAACTTTGCTTAACTGCTTTGATTAGAGTGTCTTGATAAGTCCAATCCTGAGTGAGTTATGTGCCATGTGTGTGTGAGGTTTGCGTGTTATTCCGTGCATTACATTTGGTGTCTACAACTTGCCCCGTGTGTTTGCAAAGCGAATTAGTAGTTTCGATCAGTCTAGGAAGTTATGTAGGCATTTCTTTGTTGATCCAGTTATATGATTTTACTCACATAATTGTTATGTATCGTAGTTAACCCATTTGAGCCTGTAATCATGTTTCTTTGGCAACCACATTACAAGCCTTACCCATTTGTTTGAATTAACCATTTATTTGATCCTTTTCACCTCTCACGAGCACTTGGAATTGTTATGAACTTTGTAAAAGTTAAAGTGTGGGGTGGTTGGTTTGGCTTTTGAGTGGAACTAATGAAATAAGGAGAAAGGTACACTGTTTTAAAAAAGTAAGAGCCACTTGAATTGAAAAAGAAAAGAAGGAAAAATAGTTGTATTGTTGTAAAAAATATTCCTTGAAAGTGGTAATTCTTGATGTAATTTTTCTTAAAGAAGTAGGGAATTGATGTATATTGATGTGAAGGTGGAGTTATGGGTTGACATAAATGTGGGATTTTAAATGTTAAAGTGTATGTATTAAAGTGCTTAGGGAGGTGTAGTCACTCTTATATCTAAATGTATCCTACTCGTCCCGCAACCTACATTACAACCAATTAAAATCCTACTTGATCTTAGACAGAATGAGCTCGATTAGTACAAAACTACACTACGGGCAAGCTATGGTGCATATTTTGTGGCATATGAACGTTGTTTCTGAGAGAGAGAGAGAGAATTCTTTCTATCTTGAGTTCCGAATAGTTCTTAAATTTTATTGAGTGTGGAACTACTCTCTTTTTTTGTGTGAGGGCACTTGATTAATAAAGGAAAGGTAATGCTTGACCTCTACATTAGAGTAAGCGAGCGGGTTGTGAAAAATACACGGTTCTTGTGAGTCAAATCTTGAGATGATGATGTTACAATATTGTGCTCAGTCTATTTTACATATTCTTGGTGTAATGAGTTCAGAGGATTGTTTAAAAAGGTTGTCTTTATATAAACTGTAATTTGATTGATTGAGGACGAGCAATGGTTTAAGTGTGGGGTGTTGATGGTAGGCTATATTTACGTATTTTAGTCGCTTATCACACTCTAATTTACTGCACTTTAGTAGTGTTTGAGCTTTAATTGTTAATGTTTTGCATTTTTTATGGTTTTATGCCTTGTAGGAGTGATTCCAAGTTATGTATATGTTGTGGAACTAATTAGAGCTATTTGGAGCTTTAAAGTCTAAGTAAAAACCCAAGGGATTAAGCCAGGATCGTGTTCCGGGGTCGAGGATCAATTCAGGACGTCAAAATTCAAGGAAGAAGCAACTGCTGAAGAAATGCACTAGTGCGAGGCACTGTGCGATGCATTAGTGCAAATTTTTTTTTAGAAGTTTCCAAATCTTAGAGACTGTGTTTTTTATTGTCTGATAGGAAGAATCATCAGTGCGACGCACAGTGCGATGCATGGAAAGCATTAAGTTTGCAAGTTTTCCTATTTCAGCTAGGAAAGGGAGATTTCTCCTAGGTACGACACTACTTGGTATAAATACATGGAAAAACGTTATTTTCTAGACTTTTGGACATACTTTAGAGCTAAGGAAAACAGACCACGCTTAGAGGATGCTTCTAACTAGTTTTTCTTCTCTTCTCTTCTCTTAGTGTCATAGTTTATTAGTTCTAGAGTTGTGGGTGCTACATGAACGTTGTAGTTTGAGGCTTGAATTGTTCTTATTATTGTATCATATTGGTTTATTTATTCAATCGTTCGCTTAATTATTTGATTGCTTGATCACCAATTGAATAGTATCTACGAATTTAGGATTGAACTCGAGAGAGGGAATTCTAGATTGCATATAAGATTGAGTAGAGCAAGATCTTGAACGTATTTGCAGTTAGGATTGGGATATACCTAATCACCTTGCTTGGTTACTATACGGGATTATAAATTCATTCTTCTTAATCTTAATTCTATAGGAATATAGGCGTTAGGTTAGCTTGAATAGGCGAGTAGTACTTCGGGAGGAAGCAACGAGCAATATTAACATTGTCAATCAATAAACCAGATAAATTAATTAGACGATTGAAGTGAAAAACTCAACGGGATTGTTAGCTAACCCGTAACTCTAGAATATTTTCTCCATTTAATTCATCTCTAAGATTGCAGACTTGTTCCCTTTAATCTCTTAGTTTGTTACTCTAGATTAGTTTGTGTTAACTTTTCATAATTTAGGATTCGCTTGAATAGATTAATTGCATTAGTTTAATTTTGTTGATAGTTAATCACAAGTCCTTGTGGGTACGATATCTGGACTTACAATCCTATATTACTTGTCGACCATATATACTTGCGTGTGCATTAGGAAGCAATAAGTTTTTTGCGCCGTTGCGGGGAACTTAGAAATTAACTAGTCTACTAGATTAGATTTTTACTTTTTGTCTATTCAAGTTTTTAAATTTTAGCTTAATTTAATTTTTATTATCTTTGTTTACATGGCATATTGGAACGAGAATTGGTTGAATATTGATTATTCTTATTTTGGTGATCCATGTCCATTTAGTGGAGGACCGCACTTGTGGCAAAATTTTGAATCTCAATCTTATGAGTGGAATATTTATAATGTGTGTGGTGGTCAAGGTGGCTAATGCGATGGTTATCCAAATTCTTATTATCCATCTTAGAGCTCTTATTATGATGTTTCTAATAATTGTTTATAAGTTTGGCTAAAGAGAGCGAGTTCCCACCAGAAGATAATTTTGAAGAAGTAGATAGAGCGAGCCAATCTTGGCTAGGGGAACAAGCTCAGCTAATAAAATTTCATGAGTCTCTCTGTAACGACCCGACCGGTCGTTTTGTGTGATTAGCCCCATTTCCCCCATTTCTGCTTTATCGCATGTTGCTTAGCCTATTTATGCTTTGTTGGGTCAGTTGGTTTGGGTTTGGAGTGGTCGTGGTGAGAATAGAGACACTTAGTCTCTTAAAGAAACATAGTAGTTGAAAAAGTCAACTAGGAGTTGACTTATTGGTAAACAACCTCGAAATGTGGATTTTATGGCTCAAATATCTTTGTTAGGTGATTTAGGACTTAGGAGTCTGTTCGGAATAAAGTTTTGATGTCCGGTGTAGAATTAGGCTGGAATTGGCGAAAGTTAGTTTTTGGCGATTTCCGGTCGGCAGGGGAAAATGGGCTATCGGGGTCGGAATGGAATTCCAATTATTGGAGCAGGTTCATAATTCCATTTTCGATATGTGTGCAAATTTTCAGGTCAATCGGATGAGTTTTGGTTGGTTTCGGCATCATTGGCGAAATTTAGAAGTTTCAAAGTTCATAGGCTTGAATTTGATGTGATTTTGGTGTTTTTCCGTTGTTTTTGGTGTTTCGAAGGCTCGACTAAGTTGGAATGATGTTATGGTATATGTGGGTAGTTTTGGTTGAGGTCCCGGGGACCTCGGGTGTATTTCGGATGCTCAAACGGGCAATTTTGGTTTTAAGGAGTTTGCTGTTTTTCTTGTGTTTTGGCAGCAATGATTTCTTCACTGCGATCGCGTGGATTCATCTGCGATCATGTAGAGTAAAAGTTTGAGGCATGCAATTTGTTCTATGCGATCGCGTAATAAGGATTGCGATCACATAGGTTGGGCAGCTGAAGCAGTTTGATCGCGTGGCCCTTTGTGCGATCACATAGAGGTTCTGAGGCGCGTGTGTGGGATGGATATTTGAGCTATGCGAACTCGTGTGTCGGTATGCGAACACGTAGAGTGGTCTGGGATGTGCATCACGATCGCGTGGCTGGAGTCGCGATCGCACTGAAGGGAATATTAGTGCTGTGCAGAATGTTTTAAATAGCCTTTCTTACAAACTTTTGTCTATTTTCCTCCATTGATAAGTGGGTTTAGAGATCATTGAGAGGGCTTGAAGAGAAAATCGAAGGGAATCACTTGGAGATTCAGAGCATTTGGGAGCCAATTCAAGGGGCAAGCGCATCGCGGAGTAGCTTTGGGGCTGTTTTGAGGTAAATAACGATTGTAACTCTAAACCTGAGGGTATGACACCCCGGTATGTGATATTGTCTTGATAAATGAGGTGACGCCCATGCTAGGTGACGAGCGTGGGGGCGTGCACCGATAGGGATTGTGACCTGGTCCATCCTGTAGCGACTATTAAGCCGCATATTTGATTTGAAACCTTATGATATCCTGTATTTTAGAAATTTATACTTGTATATGGGTTGTGAGCCATGTTTGGGACCTCGTGTTGACATGTTTAGACCCTCAGGGGTATGTTCCATGTCTGGGGCCTTGTGCCGACCTGTTCAGACCCTCAGAGGTACTTTTACACTATTCTACCACTATCCTGATAGAACATCTGTGAACTCAGTCATGTTTACCACTTGTTGTTGTTTTCACTGTTATCACACTGCTTTGAAACTCTGAGAAGTATTTTGGGTTGAGTCTCGTGAGTTAAGATGAATTGCCCGAGTGGCTTGTGAGGATGACTGAGTCAGGTCAAGAGCCGAGTATGTAAGGAGAGTTATGGGACGAGCTGCACGCTGCAACAATATATATGTTATATATTACATGTGGGTCGGGCTACAAGCCGCAACAATATAGATTATAAATGGGTCGGGCTGCATGCCGCAACAATATAGAATATATGTTATATATGGATCGGGATGCACGCCGCAGCAAATGTACATATTGGATCGGGCTGCACGCCACAACAGATATATCGCTTGGGCTGATGGAGCCCCTCCAGGAGTCTGTACACCCCCAGTCAGCGCAGTCGACTATTATATGGATCGGGCTGCACGCCGCAACAGTATACTTATATATATATATATATATATATATATATATAGTGGATCGGGCTGCCTGCCGCAACAGTTGTGTGTAATCATGGTACTTGCTGAGTACGAGTGTTTAAGTGATAGTATGAGATACTGATAGTGGAGTCACGATGACTGAGAGGCTTACCCGAGAGGCTTTACTGTGAGTGATATTGTGCCCGAGGGGCTTATATTTTATGAAACTACTATTTTTTCACTCTTCTTTACACTGAGCCTCTGATGATAAATGTTGGATAAATGTTTTTATACGAGATTTTGAAATTGAAACTGGAGTTTTATGAAATACTCGGAAATGTAAATTCCTGACTTGATTTACTTATTTCTAGTCACTTATTATATGGGTTTGCATGATTTATAAATGCTCATCACTACACTCAAGTTTTTAGTTACTTTGATTACTTACTGAGTTGGCGTACTCACGTTACTCCCTGCACCTCTGTGTGACGATCCAGGTACCGGACCATCTCACTAGCTGATTTCCGGACGAGCTTGGAGTTGTTCGAGGATCGAGGTAGCTGCTCAGCATCCCCAACTCACCTCCTTTGTTTTCCTCAGTTCATAGTTTTTGTCTTTTGTACTTCAGGCTTTGTAGTAGCAAGTCACCTTGTTGTACATTGTATTTACAGTCTTAGATGCTCATGACAGTTGAATCCAGATTTTGGGGAAATGTATAAATTGTTCATCTCATGTTGCTGTTTAAAATCTGCTAATTGTGGGAAAAATTATGAAATATTATGATAGTCTGAAATGGTTGGCTAGCCTTGTTCCATGATAGGCGCCATCACGGCCGGTTTAGGATTTGGGGTCGTGACAAGTTGGTATCAGAGCCTAGGTTACATAGGACTCAACGGTCATGAGCAGGTTTAGTTGAGTCTTGCGGATCGGTACGGAGACGTCTGTACTTATCTTCGAGAGGCTGCAGAACCCTTAGGAACAATCTCATTTTTCTTGAATTCTGTCGTGCAATTTTGTTGATTATGGAAATCTAAACTTCTGTTGTTTCATTCTCTCACAGATGGGGAGGACTCGCGCTACCGATCAGGGCGATCAGTCACCAGCTAGACCGGCGAAAGATCGAGGTTGCGGTCGAGGCCGTGGAAGAGGTAGGGGCCAGCCCGTGCAGCAGCCAGGGAAGTATCAGTTGATCCCCCTACTATTCAGGATCAGGTTCCCGCCACAGATGCTCCAACGGGATAGGCTCAGGCACTGGCAGTGCCTATTATTATTCCGGGTCTTCAGGATACCTTGGCTCAGATCTTAACTGTGTGTACCACCCTTGCTCAAGTAGTTGCCGCTACTTCTCAGGTAGGAGGAAGCAGTCAGACTCCAATTTCCCCAGGTTACTAAGGGCCATCAGACACCGGGGGCGGTTCCAGCCCAGCCGGTTGCTCCAGTTCAGGACTTCGTGGTTCCAGTTATGCCAGATGATGAGCAACGTAGGCTGGAGAGATTTAATAGACTACAGACTCTGACATTCAGTGGTGCTGAGGGCGAGGATGCCCAGGGTTTTCTAGATAAGTTTCAGAGGATGCTACATACTGATGGGATTTTGGAGATCAGTGGGGTCTCGTTTGCTACTTTCAGTTTTCTGCTGCAGCTTTCACTTGGTGGGAGTCTTTTGAGAGGCGTAGGCTTGTTGGTTCAACACCCCTCACCTGGTAGCAGTTCTCCACTATCTTCTTGGTGAAGTATGTAACCCAGTCTCACAAGGAGGAGCACGCAGGCATTTTGAGTAGCTGCGTCAGGGGGAGCTATCAGTCATGCTGTATGAGATGCGGTTTTCGGAGTTGGCTCGTCATGCCACCGAGTTGGTCCCTATTGATAGGGAGAGGATTAGGAGGTTCGTGGACGACCTCACATATCAGCTCCGTCTTTTCATGACTCGGGAGAGAGTGTCAGGTGCTACCTTCGAGCAGGTTATTGATATTGCTCGCGATATTAAGTCGGTTCGCCGCCAGGAGCGGGTAGAGAGGGAGGCCAAGAGACCTCGTTGATCGGGTGGTTTTAGTGGTGCTCCTTCTAGGGGCAGTTTTAGCATGGTAGAGGCCGTTAATTCAGGCCTCGTCGGTCAGGCCGCGCCACCCATAGCGGTGCATCTTCGGGGCATGGTCCCCACAGTTCTCAGCCAGGTCGTTCTTCATTAGTTTCCCTTCCAGCCCAGAGTGTAGCTCGAGCACCATCAGTTTAGGGTTCCTCTATGCATGGTTCTCCGAGTGGACATTCTGGTGCCAAGGGTTCTTTTCAGTCCCCGTCTCCAGCTCCAGGGTGTTGTTATGAGTGTGGAGAGTTCGGGCATATGAGGAGGCAGTGTCCTCATCTTCTTGGAGGTCCATCTCAGCTGAGGAGCTAGCCTTCGACTTCAGCTCCAGTTACTTCACCACCCACCCAGGCAGCCTGGGGTGGTAGTCAGTCAGCTAGAGGCCGCCCTAGAAGGGGAGGTCGAGCAGGTGGAGGTCAGGCCCGTATGTATGCATTTCTAGCCAGGCCAGATGCTATGGCCTCCAATGCAGTGATCGCATGTATTTTCTCAATCTGTCACCGAGATTCTTTGACTTTATTTGACCCTGGTTCTACATATTCCTATGTTTCTTCATATTTTTCCCATTTTCTGGATATGCCCCGTGAGTCTTTAGTACATCTGTTCATGTGTCGACTCCGATGGGCGATACTGTTGTTGTGGACCGTGTGTATCGATCGTGTGTGATATCTATTGGGGGTCTGGAGACCTGAGTGGACCTATTGCTACTCGGCATGGTCGATTTTGATGTGATATTGGGCATGGACTGGTTATCTCCGTGTCATGCTGTTCTTGATTGTCACGCTAAGACCGTGACCTTAGCTATGCTAGGATGTTCAAGGGTTGAGTGGAGAGGTTCTTCTGAGTATGTGCCTAGCAGGGTGATTTCCTACCTGAAGGCTCAATGTATGCTTGAGAAGGGGTTTTTATTGTATCTGGATTTTGTGAGGGATGTCAGTGGTGAGACTCCCGCTATTGATTCGGTTCCTGTGGTCCGTGACTTTCCGGACGTGTTTCCTGCAGACCTGCCAAGCATGCCACCTGACAAGGATACTGATTTTGATATTGACCTGGTTCCAGGCACTCAGCCTATTTATATTCCACCTTATCGTATGGCACTAGCGGAGCTAAAGGAATTAAAGGAGCAGCTTTAGGAACTCCTAGATAAGGGGTTTATTCGGCCTAGTGTGTCACCTTGGTGTGCACCAGTGTTGTTTGTAAAAAGAAGGATGGTTCTATGCATATGTGTATTGATTATCGGTAGCTGAACAGGGTTACGATGAAGAACCGGTATCCATTGGCTCGTATAGATGACTTGTTCGATCAGTTGTAGGGTGCCGGGGTATTTTCCAAGTTTGACTTGCGTTCCGGCTATCATCAGTTGAATATTCGGGGGTCAGACATCCCGAAGACTGCTTTCAGGACTCCATATGGTCATTATGAGTTTCTGGTTATGTCTTTTGGGCTGACCAATGCCCCATTAGCCTTTATGCACTTGATGCATAGTGTATTCCGGCCTTATCTGGATTCTTTCGTCATCGTGTTTATTGACGATATCTTGGTATATTCCCTATCTCGGGAGGATCATGAGCAACATTTGAGAGTTGTTCTTCAGACTTTGAGAGAGAAGAAATTGTATGCAAAATTTTTGAAGTGTGAGTTCTGGCTTGATTCAGTAGCGTTCTTGGGGCACATGGTGTCCAGTGAGAATATTCAAGTTGATCCGAAGAAGGTAGAGGCGGTTCAAAGCTGGCCTAGACCGGCATCACCTACCAAGATTCGCAGTTTCCTTGGTTTGGTAGGGTACTATCACCGTTTTGTAGAGGGATTTTCATCTATTGCAGCACCTATGACCAGACTCACCTAGAAGGGTGCTCAGTTCAGGTGGACAGAGGAGTGTGAGGAGAGCTTTCAGAAGCTCAAGTTAGCTTTGACTACAGCTCCGGTGTTAGTTTTGCCTATGGGTTCAGGTTCTTATACAATTTATTGTGATGCCTCGAGAGTTGGCCTTGGAGCGGTTTTGATGTAGGACGGTAGGGTGATTGCCTACGTGTCCAAACAATTGAAGGTGCACGAGAAGAATTATCCAGTGCACGATCTTGAGCTAGCATCTATTGTTCACACCTTGAAGATTTGGCGTCATTATTTATATGGAGTGCATTGTGAGATTTTCACTGATCACCGTAGTTTGCAGCATTTGCTTAAGCAGAAAGATCTGAATTTGCGTCAGAGGAGGTGGTTGGAGCTTCTCAAGGATTATGACCTCACTATTTTATATCATCCGGGGAAGGCCAATGTAGTGGCCGATGCCTTGAGTCGCAGAGCGGAGAGTTTGGGGAGTTTGGCCTACCTTCCAGTAACATAGTGACTATTAGCATTTGATGTTTAGACTTTAGCGGGTCAGTTGGTGAGATTGGATCCTCAGAGCCCTCACGGGTATTGGCTTGTGTAGCCTCCAGGTCTTCTCTTTATGATTATATTAGAGCACGCCAGTATGATGATCCACAGTTGCTCGTTCTTTAGGACAGGATCCGTTCGATGCTAGGGATGTTGTTATTGGTGATGATGGGGTCATGAGAATACATGGCCGTATTTGCGTGCCCAATGTGGATGGGCTTCGAGATTTGATTCTAGCCGAGGCCCATAGTTCGCGGTATTCCATCTATCCGTGTGCCGCAAGGATGTATCATGATCTGAGATAGCATTATTGGTGGAGGCTGATGAAGAGAGATATTATTGAGTTTGTGGCTCGGTGTCTCAACTCTCAGCAGGTCAAGTCTAAGCACCAGAGACCAGGTGGATTGCTTCAGAGATTAGATATTCCGGAGTGGAAGTGGGAGCGAATCACCATAGACTTCACAGTTGGACTCCCACGAACTTCGAGGAGGTTTGATGCTATATGGGTTATTGTGGATCGCCTGACCAAGTCCGCGCACTTCATTCCTGTTGGTACTACTTATTCTTCGGAGCGGTTAGCTGAGATTTATATCAGGGAGATTGTCCGATTGCATGGGGTTCTAGTTTCTATCATTTCTGACAGAGGTACTAAGTTCACATGTCAATTTTGGAGGGCCGTGCAGAGGGAGTTAGGTACTCAGGTTGAGTTGAGCACAACGTTTCATCCTCAGATCGACGGGCAGTCGGAGCGTACTATTCAGTTTTTGGAGGATATGTTGCGTGCCTGTGTCATTGATTTTGGGGGTTCATGGGACCAGTTTCTGCCACTCGCGGAGTTTGCTTATAATAATAGTTATCAGTCGAGTATGCGGATGGCTCCGTATGAGGCTTTATATGGTAGGAGCTGCAGATCTCTGGTTGGTTGGTTTGAGCCAGGCGAGGCTAGGCTATTGGGCACAAACTTGGTTCAGGATGTGTTGGGTAAGGTGAAGTTGATTCAGGAGCGGCTTCGAACTGCGCAGTCTAGGCAGAAGAGTTATGCGGACCGGAAGGTTCGAGATGTGTCTTTAATGGTTGGGGAGAAAGTGCTGTTGAAGGTGTCACCCATGAAGGGTGTTATGAGGTTCGAGAAGAGGGGAAAGCCGAGTCCCCGGTTTATTGGGCCTTTTGAGGTGCTTCAGAGGATTGGGGAGGTGTCTTATAGTCTTGCCATACCTCCCAACTGATCGACTATTCATCCGGTGTTCCATGTTTAGATGCTCCAGAAGTATGTTGGTGACCCGTCTCATGTTTTGGACTTCAACACGGTTCAGCTCGAGGGTGATATGTCATATAAGGTAGAGCTAGTGGCTATTTTGGGTTGTCAGGTAAGAAAGCTAAGGTCTAAGGATATAACTTCAGTGAAGGTTCAGTGGAGAGGACAACCGGTGGAGGATGCCACCTGGGAGACCGAGCGGGAGATGAGGAGCATATATCCTCACTTATTCGAGACTCCAGGTATATTTCTAGACTCGTTCGAGGACGAACGTTTGTTTAAGAGGGGGAGGATGTAACAACCCGGGCAGTCGTTCCGTGTGATTAGCCCCGTTTCTCCTATTTCTGCTTTATCGTATGTTGCTTAGCCTATTTATGTTGTGTTGGGTCGGTTGGTTCGGGTTCGGAGTGGTCGTGGTGAGAACAGAGACACTTAGTCTCTTAAAGTAGCTTAATAGTTGAAAAAGTCAACTACGAGTTGACTTATTGGTAAACAACCTTGGAATGCGGATTTTATGGCTCGGATAGCTTCGTTAGGTAATTTGGGACTTAGGAGTGTGTTCGGAATGAAGTTTTGATGTCTGGTGTAGAATTATGCTTGAATTGGCGAAAGTTAGTGTTTGGCGATTTCCGCTGCAGGGGAAAATAGGCTATTGGGTTCGGAATGGAATTCCGACTATTGGATCAGGTTCGTAATGTTATTTTGGATATGTGTGCAAATTTTCAGGTCAATCAGATGTGTTTTGGTGTTTTTGCGTTGTTTTTGGTGTTTCGAAGGCTCGACTAAGTTGGAATGATGTTATGGGATATGTTGTTAGGTTTGGTTGAGGTCCCGGGGGCCTCGAGTGTATTTCGGATGCTCAAACGGGCATTTTTGGTTTCAAGGAGTCTGCTAATTTTCTGGTGTTTTGGAAACAATGATTTCTTCACTGCGATCAGGTGGATTCATCCGCGATCGCGTAGAGTAAAAGTTTGAGGCAGGCAATTTGTTCTATACGATCGCGTAATAAGGATTGCAATCGCATAGGTTGGGCAGCTGAAGAAATACGAACGCGTGGCCCTTTGTGCGATCGCATAGAGGTTCTGAGGCGCGTGTGTGGGATGGATATTTGATCTATGCGAACACGTAGAGTGGTCTGGGCTATGCATCGCGATCGCGTGACTGGAGCCGCGATCGCATTGAAGGGAATATTAGTGCTGGGCAGAATGTTTTAAATAGCCTTTCTTACGATATTTTGTTTATTTTCCTCCATTGATAAGCTGGTTTAGAGCTCTTTGAGAGGGTTTGAAGAGGAAATCGAAGGGAATCACTTGGAGATTCGGAGCATTTGGGAGATTTTCGAGGGGCAAGCGCATCGCGGAGTAGCTTTGGGGCTGTTTTGAGGTAAGTAACGATTGTAACTCTAAACCTAAGGGTATGACACCTCGGTATTTGATATTGTTTTGGTAAATGAGGTACACACATGCTAGGTGACGAGCGTGGGGGCGTGGACCGATAGGGATTGTGACCTGGTCCGTCCCGTAGCGATTATTAAGCCGCGTATTCGATTTGAAACCTTATGATATCCTGTATTTTAGAAATTTATACTTGTATATGGGCTGTGAGCCATGTTTGGGGCCTCGTGCCGACCTGTTTAGAACTTCAGGGGTATGTTCCATGTCTGGGGCCTTGTGCCGACCTATTTATACCCTCAGAGATACTTTTACACTATTCTACCACTATCCTGATAGAACATCTGTGAACTTAGTCATGTTTACCACTTGTTGTTGCTTTCACTGTTATCACACCACTTTGAAACTCTGAGAAGTATTTTGGGCTGAGTCCCCTGAGTTGAAATGAATTTCCTGAGTGGCTTGTGAGAATTAATAAGTCAGGCTGAGAGCCGAGTATGTGAGGATAGTTATGGGACGGGCTGCACGCCGCAGAAATATATATGTTATATATTACATGTGGGTCGGGCTGCACGCCGCAATAATATAGATTATAAATGGGTCGGGCTGCACGCCTCAGCAATATAGAATATATGTTATATATGGATCGGGCTGCATGCCGTAGCAAATGTACATATTGGATCGAGCTGCACACCGCAACCGATATAGTGCTTTGGGCTGAAGGAGCCCCTCCAGGATTATGTACACCCCTAGTGAGCGCAGTCGACTATTATATGGATCGGGCTGCACGCTGTAGCGTATGTTATAAGGATTGGGCTACACGCCGTAGCAGTATAGTATATATATATATATATGTAGTGGAGCGGGCTTCCCGCCGCAACAGTTGTGTGTAATCATGGTACTTGCTGAGTACGAGTGTTTAAGTGAGAGCATGAGATACTGATAGTGGAGTCACGAGTGACTGAGAGGCTTGCCCGAGAGGCTTTACTGTTAGTGATACTGTGCCCGAGAGGCTTATATTTTATGAAACTACTATTTTTGCACTCTTCTTTACACTGAACCTCTGATGATAAATGTTGGATAAATGATTTTATACGAGATTTTTAAATGGAAAATGGAGTTTTATGAAATACTCGGAAATGTAAATTCCTGACTTGATTTACTTATTTCTACAGTCACTTATTGTATGGGTTTACATGATTTATAAATGCTCGTCACTACACTCAAGTTTTTAGTTACTTTGATTACTTACTGAGTTGGCGTACTCACGTTACTCCTTGCACCTCTGTGTGCAGATCTAGGTACCGGACCATCTCACTAGCTGATTTCCGGACGAGCTTGGAGTTGTTCGAGGATCGAGGTAGCTGCTCAGCGTCCCCAGCTCACCTCCTTTCTTTTCCTCAGTTCATAGTTTTGTCTTTTATACTCTAGGCTTTGTAGTAGCAAGTCACCTTGTTTTACATTGTATTTACAGTCTTAGATACTCATGACAGTTGACTCCAGGTTTTGGGGAAATGTATAAATTGTTCATCTCATGTTGCGATTTACAGTCTTAGATGTTCACCTATTTTATTTTTTCTTATTGTGTTACTTTATAGTGTTATTTTTATGTTTTGTAGGAATATGGAGTCAAAGCCAATAGGCGTGTGCAAAATCGAGCAGGTGATTAAAACTAAGTGTGAGATGCCAACACAAAGGACCATACCTGGGGGAAGTCTGACTATCCTGTGAGCTGCTAATTTTTCAGCCTTTAACCTACCAGGGAGTCTCTTTTACCCTCTTGTTATTTATAGTGTGCATTGAGGACATTGCACAATTTTAAATGTGGGGTGAGGAGATTTCTGGGTGATTTCTAGTGATATCTTAGCTTAGTTGTAGTACTCGTTCTTAGTGTAGTAGTTTTTGAAAAACAAAAATGAAAAAGAAGTAGAAAAATTGGGAATTTTCCCGACGATGAATCTCCTAGACAGTTTTCTCGAGGGATTTAAGTCGAAAAAAAAAAGACAAAAAGATTTTCTTTGTAGCTAGTGTAGCAATTACTCCTTGGTTTTTCTTTGTGCCTTGGTTCTTTTCCAAAGGTTTTGTTTGAACCTGGTGTAGTTAGTTTCATTTTTTAAGAGTAGGAGCCAATGTGCCGTGATTGGAATTGAAGAAATATCTCTTGGCTTTGTTATGCCTTGAGAATAGTGAGTACTTTAGTTGTGACGTTTAGGCTCAGTTTTTGACTCTCGTATAAGTACCTTAAATTGTATGATCTTAACTTTGCTTAACTGCTTTGACTAGAGTGTTTTGATGAGTCCAATCCTGAGTGAGTTATGTGCCATGTGTGTGTGAGGTTTGTGTGTTATTCCGTGCATGACATTTGATGTCCAGAACTTGCCCCGTGTGTTTGCAAAGCGAATTAGTAGTTTCGGTCAGTCTAGGAAGTGATATAAGCATTTATTTGTTGAGCCAGTTATATGCTTTTACCCACATAATTGTTATGTATCGTAGTTAACCTCTTTGAGCATGTAATCTTGTTTCTTTGGCAACCACATTACAAGCCTTACCTATTTTTTTGAATTAACCATCTATTTGAACCTTTTCACCTCTCACGAGCACTTGGAATTGTTATGAACTTTGTAAAATTCAAAGTGTGGGGTGGTTGGTTTGGCTTTTGAGTGGAACTAATGAAATAAGGAGAAAGGTACACTGTTTTGAAGAAGTAGAGCCACTTGAATTGAAAAAGAAAAGAAAGAAAAATATTTGTATTGTTGTAAAAAATATTCCTTGAAAGTGGTAACTCTTGATGTAATTATGCTTAAAGAAGTAGGGAGTTGATGTATATTGATGTGAAGGTGGAGTTATGGGTTGATATAAGTGTGGCATTTTAAATGTTAAATTATATGTATTAAAGTGCTTAGGGAGGTGTAGTTACTCTTATATCTAAATGTATCCTATTCGTCCTGTAACCTACATTACAACCAATTAAAGTCCTACTTGATCTTAGACAGAATGAGCTCGATTAGTACAAAACTACACTACGGGCAAGCCTATGGTGCATCTTTTGTGGCATATGAACGTCGTTTCTGAGAGAGAGAATTCTTTCTATCTTGAGTTCCTAATTGTTCTTAAATTCTATTGAGTGTGGAACTACTCTCTTTTGTTGTGTGAGGGCACTTGATTCATAAGGAAAGGTAATGCTTGACCTCTACATTAGAGTAAGCGAGCGGGTTGTGAAAAATACATGGTTCTTGTGAGTCAAATCTTGAGGTGATGATGTTATACTATTGTGCTCAGTCTATTTTACATACTTGGTGTAATGAGTTCGAAGGATTGTTTAAAAAGGTTGTGTCTATATAAAATGTAGCTTGATTGATTGAGGATGAGCAATGGTTTAAGTGTGAGGTGTTGATGGTAGGCTATAATTACGTATTTTAGTCACTTATCGCACTCTAATTTACTGTACTTTAGTAGTGTTTGAGCTTTAATTGTTAGTGTTTTGCATTTATTATGGTTTTATGCCTTGTAGGAATGATTCGAAGTTATGCAGTTGTTGTGGAACTAACTAGAGCTATTTGGAGCTTTGAAGTCTAAGTAAAAGCCCAAGGGATTAAGTCGGGATCCTGTTCGGGGGTCGAGGATCAATTCTGGACGTCAAAACTCAAGGAAGAAGCAACTTCTGAAGAAATGCACTAGTGCGAGGCACTGTGCGATGCATTAGTGCAAATTTTTGTCAGAAGTTTCCAAAGTTTAGAGACTGTGTTTTTTGTTGTCTGATAGGAAAAATCATCAGTGCGACACACAGTGCGATGCATGGAAAGCATTAAGTTTGCAAGTTTTCCTATTTCAGCTAGTAAAGGGAGATTTCGTCTAGGTATGACACTACTTGGTATAAATACATGGAAAAACGTTATTTTCTGGACTGTTGGACATACTTTAGACCTTAGGAAAATAGACCACGCTTAGAGGATGCTTCTAACTAGTTTTTCTTCTCTTCTCTTCTCTTAGTGTCATAGTTTATTAGTTGTAGAAGGTTGGGTGCTATATGAACATTGTAGTTTGAGGCTTGAATTGTTCTTATTATTTTATCATATTGGTTTATTTATTCAATCTTGCGCTTAATTATTTGATTTCTTGATCACCAATTGCATACTATCTACGAATCTGGGATCGAACTCGGGAGAGGGAATTCTAGATTGCATATAAGATTGAGTAGAGCAAGATCTTGAACGTATTTGCGGTTAGGATTGGGATATACCTAATCACCTTGATTGGTTACTATGCGGGATTATAAATTCATTCTTGTTAATCTTAACTCCATACGAATATAGGCGTTAGGTTAGCTTGAATAAGCGAGTAGTACTTCGGGAGGAATCTACGAGCAATATTAACACTGTCAATCAATAAATCAGATAAATTAATTAGACGATTTAAGTGAAAAACTTAACGGGATTGTCAGCTAACCCGTAGCTCTAGAATATTTTCTCTATTGAATTCATCTCTAAGATTGTAGACTTATTTCCTTTAATCTCTTAGTTTGTTAATCTAGTTAATTTTTCATACTTTAGGATATACTTGAATAGATTAATTGTCTTAGTTTAACTTAGTTGATAGTTAATCACAAATCCCTGTGGGTACGATATCTAAACTTACAATCCTATATTACTTGTCGACCACGTATACTTGCGTGTGCGTTAGGAAGCAACAAAATCTCATGAAAAGTAATGGAAAATTGAAACCAAAGAAATGGATCAAAGTTACTCACCAATGAATTTGGGAACAAAAACCTCTTGGAAAATTGCCTCTAGAGTGTTTAGGGTTAAGAAATGGTGTAAAATGAGCTAAGTCCCGATTTCCCCTTCTTTTCCCAGTTGCGGATATCGCAATTGCGAATCCATGTTCGCCATTGCGAACATCACAAATTCGAGACGAGGGTCACAAATGAGAACCATGCCTTAGAAGCCTAAAAGTCGCAATTACGAACAGATCCACCTTTGCAATTGTGGACAATTTCTTCACAATTGCGACGATCACCCAAAAACACACTGAGTTGCAACTGTGACTCTGTGATCGCAAATGCGACCCCTGAAAATTTGCAAACTCAAAAAAGTTCCTCGCAATTGCGAGATTAACTCAGCCCATCCTAGCCCACACTCGCAAATGCGAGCTATTATTCGCAAAAGCGAGGCTTGCAATTGCAAGCTAGACCTCGCAAATGCATGATTTGCAACAGAGCACCAGAGCTGGAAAGACACCAACTGACTTTAAACCATCCAAACTCATCTAAAATGCACCGTTACTCATTCGAGCCCCTCGGGTTCCAAATCTAACATACACATAAGTGTAACAATATCATATAAATTTGCTCACGCGATCAAATCACCAAAATAACATCTTAATCTATAAATCAAACATAAAAATGAATGAAATTTCAAAGGGAATTCAAGAATAAATCGAATCCCATCTAAGCGTTCGAATCATGTAAAAACCAATTCCGAATTGCACCAAAATTTTCAAAGAAGTTTCAACTAGCGATACAGACCCATACGAAGTCTCAACAGAAAAATCCGAATTCGTTAGCCATGAAATCAACTCACGGTCAAACTTAAGAAATTTTCAAACTTTCAAAATACTAGTTTTTGGAAAAATAAGTCAAATCAACCTAGAGACCTCCAATTTATATTCAGGGCATACTCCCTAGTCCAAAATCATGATACGGACCTACCGAAATCGTCAAAACACCGACCCGAGGTCATTTTCACAAAATGTTGGCCGTAGTCAACTCAAGTTATTTTTAAACCAAAAATCATGTTTTTTTCAAATTTTCTCACAAAAGCTTTTCAAAAAGTTGACGGACCATACATGAAAATCAAGAAACATCAAACAAAGATAAAGGAGGTCTTAGACCATGAAATAAGGGCTAGTGCTCAAAACCACCTATCAGGTTGTCACAATTGTCTTGGCGCTCTCAAAATCACACTTATATGAACATGAAACTCTCATGGAGGAACTTGGATTCACCGATATTCTACATGTAAGGGCATAATGTTTTTCAGACAGCATAGTAGTCATGTGGAAGGGAGATAAGATACACGTTGACCCACTTGTTATTACAAATCAAGAAATACTTGCAACCTTAAGGTAAGTCCGTCCTCTCCTATGTGGATTTTTCCTATTTTATATGAGAGTCCATCTTTAATAAATAGACTTTGTTTATGGGACAATCTCAAACATTTTCATAACAATGTTACTAGCCCTTGGTTACTTTGTGGTGATTTTAATGAAGTAACCACTGGGTTCAAAAGGTTTGGAGGCAAGCCAGTCAATACCACCAGAATAAATGCTTTTCTGGAATGCTTACATCATATAGGTATGCATGACTTAGGTTTCAATAGCTCACGCTTCACATGGAATAGTAAACGCAAGTTACTGCAGACATTTATTCTAGAAGGCTTGATAGATTTTTAGATAACTCAGATTGACTGCGACTCTTCCAATATTCCTCTGTATTACATCTTGCGTGCACACACTCTGACCACTGCCCTCTTTTACTAAATCTTGCACGTGCAACCTCACATAGCAATACAGGCTTTGAATTTGAAACCATGTGTTTCACGTATCCCGATTTCCAACGTATAGTACATAATATTTGGTGCACTTTCATTGGTTGTTTACTTGCCCTTGCCCATTTTACTGAAGTTATTAAAAGTTGGAATCGTTCTTGATTAGGGAATATCTTCCATCAAATGAACAACCCCCAAGATAAAATTGACAGAATTCAAAAATTGAACCCGCAATCTAAGACCAACTACCATTTACACTTTGAACATACACTCATTCAGAAATTTAATATCCTCCTAAAAAATGAAGAAGATATTTGGGAACTTAAATTGCGCATCCAAAACCTTCACGAAGCTGATGCCCATACTAATTTTTTCCATCTTAGCACAGTCCACCATCGTAGGAAAAAATTGTATTCTAGGACTCCACGATATGGTTGGTAATTGGGTCCTGGATCCTGTCCAAATAATGTCACAACCTGAAACCCTAACCGTCCGTGATGGCGCCTAACGTCCACTTTCTAGGAAAGCCAACATTAGTACACAACTATTCATTTTTAAACCAATTTGAAAGAAATTTAATAAGAAATAAATTTATAAAATTTCTGAAATACATATAAATACTCCAAACACTGGCTAGTCAAACCCCGAAATTTGGTATCATAAGTACATGAGCATAGAGGAAGTGCTACAACCAAAGTCTGAATGAAAATACAGCTGTTTGAAATAAAATAAAAAGTAAAACTCGATAAGGAAAGGGACTTCAGGGACTGCGCAACATGCAACTCTACCTGAAGTCTCCAGATGCAGATATGATCCAAGCAAGACTCTGCTAGATGCCGCTAGGACCAATACCAGAATCTGCACAAAAAGTGCAGAATTATAGTATGAGTAAAACCGACGCCATATATCCTGTAGGTGTCGAGCCTAACCTCAACGAAGTAGTAACGAGGCTATTACAAGGCACTCTCTATAAACCTTTACGTATATAATGAAATTATGACCAATTAGAGAAAATAAGTATACCATGAAAATTGGAACAGTAAATCCATAATAGAGGACCCCAGAATAATATCAAATCTCAGTTTTCTCAATACAACATGGATACGGAAAATAAAAGCTCAAAGCAGTTAAATATATCTTCTCCGATGCGGCGAGCAATCCGATCGACAAATGTACATATATAACATGTCTTCTCCGTTGTGGTGCATAACCTTATCCATAAATATATACAAATAACATGTCTTTTCTGTTGCAGTGTGCAACCCAATACCAAACATTAATACCAATATCTATTTCAGCGCACAACTGGATCATACACAATAATACATATAGTCGTTGCATCGCACAACCATATCCTAAACAAATTAATTTAAATGAATAAACTACAACCAACTATGTTGTATCTCAAAGTAAAACACAATAAGAGAATTACATAATTAAAAATATAAAGCGAATAAAAGTAGCTATCTAACAACACACAAAGTCATAAAGAAAGTAAAGACAATCAATAAATAAAGATACAGATACATGGAAATAATTAGTAGTCAAGACATGTCACAAATAAAGACATGAATTTAACAAACAAGGGCAAGTAACAGTTAAAGTATTTAACAAATAATAAAATGTATTAAATGAAGGCGTGAAATAATTAAAGACAAGAAATAAATATCTCAACTCGCATGTTTAACCCATGACTACATATATATAATGATCTGACCGGTTATTTTGTATTTTTGCACCTCATTTCCTCTTTTGATGCTTCACAGATGTGTTTTTGTGATTTTATGACCTTGCAAGATTGGTTAGTTTCATTCCGAAAATATTTTGTGTTGATTTGGACCCTTTGGTTCTTGGCTTAGAAGCCTAAGTTAGAAATGTTGATCAATGTTTGGCTTTTGTGAAAACGACCCCATAACAGTGTTTTTATGGCTCCGATAGGTTTGTATCGTGATTTTGACATGGGTGTATTCCCTGAATCGAATTCGGAGGTCCGTAGGTTGAATTGTGTTGTCTTGCCGAAAGTTGGCAATTTGAGGTTTAGAAGATTTCCAAGTTTGAGATTAGATTGACTTTTAGCTATTGGGTATGGAAGATGATTTTGAAAGTTGGAATAGGTATATTATGCTATATAGAACTTGTATGCAAAATTTGGTGTCATTTGGAGTTGATTTGATAGGATTTGGACGCTTGGTTGTAATTCTAGAAGTTCTTGAACTTTTCTTTGAAATTCATGCATTTTGATGTCCGATTTGTAGTTCTAGGTGTTATTCTGTGATTTGATCATGCGAATGAGTTTGTATGATATTTTTAGACTTGTGTGGATGTTTGGTGTTGGGCCCTGGGGGCTCGGATGACTTTTAGATGCGTTTCAGAATGGTTTGGAACTAAATCAGGAATTGCTGATGTGTTGGTACTCTAATGTCGCAATTGCGAGCACTAGCCTAAGAATTACGAAGTGAGCAGGGGAGGGCCAGGTATCGCAATTTCGATTCCTCACTTGAAATTGTGAAGTATGTGTCATTCTGGATAGGTTCACATTTTCGACATTTTAGTCGCATTTGCGAAGGGTGCAGCTTTGCAATTGCGAAGCCTATGCCGTATTTGTGACTTCCCACTTAAGCTAACAGTGGCCAAAGTTGCGAGAAATTATTTGCAATTGCATGGGTCGAAATGGCGAACCCTGTGTCGCAATTGCGGCACCCACAATTGATCAAAAGGGTTGGGAGTCGAGATTTAGGTCATATTTTTCAAATCTTAGAACCCTAGACTTGGTATGAGGCGATTTGGAGAGGGGATTTTCATCTAAAAACATTGGGTAAGTGATTCTAATCAATTTGCAAATAAATTTCATGATTATATTTTAGATCTAACATCCAATTCATGAGAATCAAAGAGAAAATTTGGGGATTTTTGTCAAAATTTTGAAAAATGAAGATTTGAGTTTCGAGAGTCGATTTGGACTCGGATTTGAAAAGTAAACACATATATGGACTCATGGGGTTATGGGTAGTTGGACTCTGCCCTTGGACTCAGGTTTTGACTGGTTTGGCCCGGGGTTGACTTTTGTTGATTTTTTCGGAAAATGTGTAAAGATCATAGCTTTATCTATTGTAATTGGCTTTCCTTGCATTGTTTGATGATATTAAGTCATTTTTGGTTTGATTTGAGTTGTGTGGAGGCAAAATTTAGGGGAAAAGCTATTTTCGAGGGTTGGTTTGACTTAGTTGAGGTAAATATCTTGCCTAACTTTGTGTGGGGGAACTACCCCTTAGGAGTTGGGTTGATTGTGCTATTTGTGTTATGTGAAAGACGTGTACGCAAAGTGAAGAGTATTTATATGGGCTATATGTGGTATTTGACTAGTTTAGGTTATTTATACTCTTTCCATGCGTTTAACTGAATTGTCATTACATTTTATCTCTTTCATTGTAAATCTACTCTTACATGTGTTAATCTGTTCTTGCATGCTTTATTTGACGTTGTTAGCACTTGTCCCATCTTTTACTTGTTATATTTACACTCATATGCTCTAGTTGAAGTTGTTACCTCTATTATTGCCTTGTTACCTATTTATTTTTGCATTACTCTTACTTGAAGTTGTTATTTTGTGGAAATTACCTTCTTGTTGGGTTATTCACATGAAGTGGTGAATGCTATTAGCACATTAAGGTTGAAGTAGTTTATTTTTGAGATATCTTTACTTGTTGAACATTTCTCCTTTATTATGTAATTATTAAGATTCTTGTACACATTGTGGTTGAGCCATGAGCTATTTATTATAGAAATATTGGAATTGTTGATTTTGACAAGTTATGGCATATGGACACTTGTTGTGCGATGTGATGAACCAAGGGGTCATTTTATGAAATCAGACCTAATTCTAGGCTTACGATCCATAAAAAGGCTAATTTTAATTTTCTCGTTTTGCATGCGCTGTCCGGGCGTGAAACCGGAAAGCTTTTATGTGAAAATATGAAAAATAGTAATTTCTAGAGTTAAAATTTAGTTTAGGTGACTTTGGTCAATATTTTTGGTAAACGGACCCGGACCTGCGTTCCGACGATCCAAGGAGGTCCACAGTAAAATATGGGACTTAAGCATATGCCCGGAATTGAATTCTGAGGTCCTTAGCCTTAGAAAATATTTTTTGAAGAAAATTATCCTGCTGGTTAATTAAGGAAATAAAGAAATAAAATAATATGTGAAATTGATGATATCGGGCTCGTATTTTGGTTCCGGAACCCAGAACAAGTTCGTTATGTTATTTAAGTCCTATCTGTGAAATTTCATGAGAATCAGAGTTGATTTGATGTAATTCGATCATCCGGTTGAAAAGTTAGAAATTTGAGTGTTGAGGAAATCTTGAGTTTTGAGGTTAAATCTGTAGATTTTGATGTTATGTTGATGATTTGATCGCACGAGAAAGTCCGTATGATTTTTTAGACTTGCGTGCATGTTTGGTTTGGAGCCCCGAGGGCTCGGGTGAGTTTCGGGTAGGATACAGAGTGTCTAGACTTAGAAAAATACCCCAACAGCTGAACATCTGGTGTTGTAGGACTCAGATCTCGCAAATACGAGATCGGGCTTCACATTTGCAAAGTCAATGGCCAGTCTCAAATCTCGCATTTGCGAGGTCTTGGGTCGCAAATGCAAAGCTCCCTTGGTTGCAAATGCGAAGATTTTTATCGCATTTGTGATAATTTTCGGAAAATCTAAGCATTCGCAAATGCGAAATCCAGTTCGTAAATACGAGACCCGCAACCTGTTATATCAGATTTTTAACGGGGTTTTCACTTCTTTTTTAATTCTCTCAAACCCTAAACCCCCATAGGCGATTTTTCAAAGACCCAAACTTATCCAAATAATTGGTAAGTGATCTCTAACTAATTCCTTTCATTCCTTAACAACTTTTAACAAGATTACAACCAAAATTCTAGAGTTTTCATGGTAAAAATTGGGGTTTTGGGTAGAACTTAGGAAATTCAAAATTTGGAGAATTGGACCTCGAATTGAGGTAGGATTCCAATACCAATTGCATATCCAGGTTCGGGGGAGATTGGGTAAACGGGTTTTGGTTCGAACCTCGAGTTTAGACCAAGTGGGCTCGGGGTTGTGTGATGACCCAAGGGGTCATTTTATGAATTTAGACTCCGTTCTAGGCTTATTAGCCATTAAAATATTAATTTTAACTACTTCAATTTGCGTGCACAGTCCAAGTGTGAAACCAGAAAGCTTTTATGTTAAAATATAAGAAATAATAATTTTTAGAATTAAAAATTTTGTTTTAGTTGACTTGAGTCGACATTTTGAGTAAACGAACTCGGATCTGTGTTTCGACGATCCCCGGAGGTCCGCAGTAAAATATGGGACTTGAGCGTGTGCTCGGAATTGAATTCCGAGGTCCCAAGCCTTAGAGATCAATTTTTGAAAGAAATTGTTTTGCTGAAATATTAATGAAATAAAGAAAACAATTAATGTTTCAAACCACTAGTATCGGGTCCGTATTTTGGTTTCGGAATCCGGTACAAATTTGTTATAGTATTTGCATACTATCTGTGAAATTCGGTGAGAATCAGAGTTTATTTGACGTGATTCGGATGTCCGGTTGAGAAATAGTGAATGTTAAGTGTTCTTGAGAAAAATGACGAGTATTGGGGTTAAATTCATAGCTTTACATGTTAGTTTCATGATTTGATCGCACGAGCAAGTCCGTATGATGCTGTTAGCCTTGTGTGCATATTTGGTTTAGAGCTCTGAGGGTTTAGGTGAGTTTCAAATAGGTTTGGGTTGTGTTGCGCTCGTTCTTTCTTATGTTTCGACGTCGTTTCTTCAATCATAAAAGATATCATATTGAACAAATGAGCTCCGATTTCTGTTTTGAATTAATTATTAGCTCCGTATCATGATTGCAGACCCGTAGCAAAACGAATCATCAAATTTGGACATCGTATGAGGATTTTATGGTAATTTTACTAAGGTTGCCAGATTTTTCAAGTTAATTACGAAATTATCCCTGACGGCGTATTAAAAACCTGCACTATTTGCAAATATTAAAACCTACATATCTACTTTATTATACGGTCAAATTGAGTGATTCAAAAGCCTAACTTGACTAGAATTTCACAAGAATCCATTGGATACATAAAAATCGAGTTTCGGGATCGTTTGGCACGAGAAACGAGGCAGAATAACTGGCAGAAAATATATTAAAAACGGGCAGACCTTCTTCTTCACCTTATTTTCGAAGGTTACAGCCTTAAGAACAATTTTCTTCAACAATTATCATCCCCAAGTCATGCGTAATCAATTCTAAACTTTGTTCTTTCAATTACTCATTGTTTTTCATCACTTTTAAATCAAAAACTAAGAATTTTCATGGTAAAAATTGAGGGTTTGGATAGAATTAGGAAATCTTGTAAAAATCGCATCTTTACCTCGAATTGAGGTCGAATTTCGAAACTAATTGTATATTTAGGTTCGTGGGTGAATGGGTAAACCTAATTTGGTCCGAACCTCGAGTTTAGACCAAGCAGGCCCGGGGTCGGGTTTTCATTTTTTTTGAGAAAACTTAGGAAAAATTATAATTCTCAATAAAGTTAGTTCCTTTAGCCTTAATTAATGATATTGAGTTAATTATGATTAGATTCGAGCAAGTTAGAGCAAGATTCTAAAGGAAAAGCCATAATTGAGCAGTGAGTAGCCTGCGAAATTGAGGTAAGTGTTTGGTCTAACTTTGACTTGAGGGAATAGGAATCCCCATTTGTTTGCTATGTGAAATTCATGGGCGTGGTGTATAGGTGAGGTAACGAGTATCTATGCACCACCCAATTTGCTTGATAAATATGATCCCTTCTCGTTCCCAACTTAATTGATGCTTGTCTTAATTGTTCTATGTTCATTATTGTTTCCATGAATAGTTGACCTTGTTATTTTGTTGTTGTTAAATATTACTGTGGTTATTTTGGAAAGATTATTAGTTGTTTATTTGGTTCCCTTGTGGTACAAAACGGGTGAGTAGTTTGGCATTGTTTCTATGAGGCATATATATATATATATATATATGTGTGTGTGTGTGTGTGTGTGTGTGTGTGTGTGTGTTCCTATTGGTTCCATTTTTTTATAATATTGAGAAAGTTATGAAAATTGCAGTTTAACTGTTTTATGATTGTTGAGGTTTACGTCGCTATTTGATTTCAATCGATTATTGCCAATGGTTGTTGCAAGTGTGCTAAAAGTGTTGGTTGTTTCTCTTGATTCTATCATAGTACATAAAGATTGAGCTGGGTTGGCAGCGTTACGATGTTTTACATATATTTTGGTTGGTTTTATTGTGAACTGATATTGGTTGAAGCTTACGAGCTATACTGTTTTCTATTTGAAATTTGTTGAAACAAAATTTGGTGTGATAAGGGGGTTGTGATAAGGGGGCTGTGATAAGGGTGGATAATTGATTGTGATGTTGTGAATAGGTGGGATCGGGTTGCAAGCCGCAACAAGACAATGATAAGGGAGAATATGCATGTTTTACTGTTTATAAAATAAAGGCTGGAACACTCATTGTTTTATTGTCATTATTTCATACTCTGCTTTTACTATTATTTTAAAGTGAAACTTGTTCTGATTACAATTTTTCGAGACATAAATATTGTGAAAGGCTTTGACTTGAAAGACGGTGATAAGGGGGCTGTGATAAGAGGGTTGTGATAAGACGCTGTGATAAGGGTGGATAATTGATTGTGATACAGGTGAATAAATCGATTATGATACGGGTGAATAAATTGATATGATATGTCTGGTGGGATCGGGTTGCACGCCGCAACAAGGAGCAATAAGGGAGGACAATTATATTTTACTGATTTTCAAAGAAAGACAAAGATTTGAAAACTACTATTTTATATTACTATTTTCTTATATTTTGGCACTACATTTATCTAAAGTTAAAGTTTGGAAAGTTGGAAATTATTTGAGAGTTTGTTATAGCTGAGGCCTGGAAAAGGCGGCTGAGTTATTTCATTTTTGTTGCAGTACTTAATTATTTTAGATTTCCTTCTTGCTTTATATTTGTTGTCTCAGTTATATTTTTCTTGTTCGTGTAGAATTGTTTTATTGCGTTATTGTATATATTATTGCCACAGGTTATATGTTGTTAATGCCCCGCCGTAGCCTCGTCACTACTTCGTCGAGGTTAGGCTCGACACTTACTCAGTACATGGGGTCGGTTGTACTGATACTACACTCTACACTCTTTTGTGCAGATCCAGGTATCGACCAACAATAGAGATATTTAGAGCGAATATTCATTTATTGAGAGACACGAGGTATATCTGCTGGCGTTCGTAGATCCCGAGAGTCTTCTCCTATTTTTATAAAACTGTTTTATTATATTCAGAACAGTTACACTATTTCTTTCAGCCTATTATTTGTAGTATTCTCTAGTAGTTCATGAATTGTGACACCAGACCCTGGGTAGTCTTAGAGTTATTTATATACTTAGTTCGTGGTTCGTTTTATTTAATTGTTTCTTCATTTATATTTGGAGTATCTCATTGGAAAGCATTTAAATTAAGTTTACTTTTAATTTATTTATTTATGCTTAAGTAAATAATCAAAGGAAATTAGTTAATCGAATTCTAACATTGGCTTGCCTAGCAAGTGTGGTGTTAGGCGCCATAACGATCCCTAAGGTTGGGAATTTGGGTCGTGACAAGTTGGTATCAGAGCACTAGGTTGCTTAGGTCTCACAATTCACGAACAAACTTGGTAGAGTCTGAAGGATCGGTATGAAGACGTCTGTACTTATCTCTCAGAGGCTATTAAGTTAGGAACAATTTCACTTCTGTTCTTATCCATCGTGCGAATTTATTCTACCATTGATTATTGAACTTGCCTACTCTATCCTCTCACAAATCTCGACAACACACAAAGCGTCTACAACCAGACAAGAGATGAAGCAGAATGACAACTACAATTAGGGGAAGAGACAGAAGCAGAGCTCAGTCTAAAACTCGAACATCAGCACCTATTGTACAGTCTCAAATGGATCTAGACGCAGAGGTTCTAGCTCAGTCGGTACATGTTGGACTAGACCATATCCCAGAAAGATTTATAGCTACTTCAGTATTGCATAACAAGGGAATAGTTGAAACCAACGGGGTTGATTTATATGAGTTGTGAAGTTTAACATTGTGAATTATCAGGCATTGTGACCTACGACTTCGTGCCAAGTGGGGAAGTCCACTGTTAAGGGATAAATTGCGGGAGTCATATGTTATATCGATTTTGGCATGGAATGTATAAGGCCTGAGATATTGCAAGAGATAAAGTTGGGACTTGCGGTATGTCTACCTCCTTAATAACCCTATACCTCAGTACCAAAAGAGTTATTCAAATAAATTTAAATACAGAAGGTCTACTCAGCGCGGAAGTCACGGTTGCGGATTTTGGGGTGCTCCAGAAGGAGTACAATGATTAGCAAGCTTCTAGACTACATGGTTCGTGCCAAGATTTATCGGTATAGAGCTCCACTTTTGTGATCATTGTGTGTCAATAGAGATTACCCCAAAATAATAATGAAATGTATATAAATAAAGAGGGTATCTCAGCAGTGTTGAGTCGGCATAGTAAAAGAAGAAATTGGTCGCCGGTGTTTGTGGCAAGCCTATAAAGAGGATGATCAGCCAATGAAACCTCAATTACTTGAATCAGTTCTCATAAATTCTTTTGAAAGAGTTGTTTCTCGGACTCTCCATAATATGTGGCGCATAAGGTTTGAACGGTTGTGTCAGGTCATATGACGGTGTCAGAATATGCCATCAGGTTTGATAAGTTAGCCCATCATACTGCTACTTCGATTTATCTAGCCAGATACCGAGTCCCCAGACTCATTAAAGGACTCAAATATGATTGTAAAATTTTGGACGACTCAGGACAGGTTGATACTTCATTTTGGATAGTGATAGAAGTTTTCCTAGACTTGGGAGAGTCATATTTCATCAGAACACTCAGGCTACGTGCCCCATTGCATTTACAACTCAACTTACATGTTGAAGGGGGAGGTCAGACTCCTAGAGGTGGAGACCCAGCATGTTGGTATATTTTCTATGGTAGGGCTGAGGTCGTTACATTAAATGGCGTCATTACAAGAACAATCTCTAATTAGTATAAGGTGATGATTTTCTGAACTTAATACAGTTATGCGTAACTAATAAAATTCTTCTAATATGCTCTACTCTCGGGTGAGCTTTGTAACTCAAAAATCTACTTGTGTGAACACTAGTATTGAGAAATTCGATGAAGATAGCTATGTCTATCATTACGTGTTGTAATTTTGTTTAACGGAAAATATTTGAAAGAATATTATGGAATGTTTCGATTGGCGATGTGCATATTACTTGTGATTCAGTACTGAGGGCGAGATCCTCGCATTTTGATATGATTTGGTATATTTAAATCGGGCTACGAGCCGCGGTGGAAGTTATGTAGGGACGAGGTCCTTGTGATTGAAATTCTTGTGTTTAAGGTCTCCCTTATGAATTAAAACATTACTATAGTACTGGTAGGGACTCATGCATGTTAGGCTTATTCAACAATTTATGTATAAAATAATAATGATCATAATAATAAATGAATAAATAATGATAATAAAAGTAATACTAATAATAATTAAATAAATAAATAAAGAAATAAGCTAATTAATTAACTGTGTATAATTTGCCAAATCCGTGTCAGAATTATTGAGCTTTGACATGTGAGGTATGTGCCGCCCATGTGGCATTAAATGAGACACTTTAAGTCGGGTATATAATTATGAGGTCTTCATGAATCTCACCTCGTCATCAGTATTGTGAAGGTTGAAAGGGGATTGTTGTTAACGTGAAGCTGTTGATAACTCCGTAATTGGCTATGAACAACTATTAAGAAAATAGAGGCGGTGAGTATGGGCAGCCTTTGTATATTTTAGTTGGTGAGAGGCCGTTAGCTTCAAACATTCAGACGTTAGCTAATCAGTTCATGAGGTTGGATATTTCCCCCAATAGTGTTCTAGCTCGTACAGTCGCTCGGTCTTCTCTAATCGAGCATATCTAGAAGCGGCAGGATGGTTACCCACATTTGGCTGTTCTTAGGGACACAGTTCGACACGATGGTGCCAAGCAGGTTATAGTTGGAGATGATGGTGTTTTGAGGATACATGGTTGGTTATGTGTGCCAAATGTTGATGGCCTTCGTAAGTTGATCCTTTAAGAGGCTCACAGTTCTAAGTATTCCATTCACCTAGGGGCAGCTAAAATGTTCCAAGATTTGAGGCAGCATTATTGGTGGAGAAGGATGAAAAAGGACATTGTGGTGTATGTGGCTCGTTGCTTAAATTGTTAGCAGGTAAAGTATGAACATCAGAGACCTGGTGGTTTGCTACAACATATATAGATTCCTGAGTGGAAGTGAGAGCGTATCACTATGGACTTTGTTGTTGGGCTCCCATGGACTCAGAGGAAATTTGACGCGGTTTGGGTTATTGTGGATAAGCTGACTAAATCAACACATTTCATTCCTGTGGCGAGTACTTATACTTCAGAGCGGTTGGCTGAGTTATATATTCAAGAGATTGTTCACCTTCATGGTCATCCGTCCCACGTGTTAGATTTCAGTTCTGTCAAATTGGACAAAGATTTGACTTATGAGGAGGAGCCGGTAGTTATTTTAGACCTGCATGTTCGTCAGTTGAGGTCTGAGAGTTATCCTTCAGTTCGAGTGCAGTGGAGAGGCTAGCCCGGTGAGGCAGCTACTTGGGAGTTCAAGTGGGACATGCAAAGTAAATATCCACACTTGTTTGCAAATTCAGATAATCTTCTATGTTCGTTCGAGGACGAACGTTTGTTTTAGAGGTGGAAATTGTGATGACCCAAGGGGTCATTTTATGAATTTAGACTATGTTCTAGGATTATTATCCATAAAATACTAATTTTAACTACCTCGATTTGCGTGCACAGTCCGGGCGAGAAACCGAAAAGTTTTTATGTTAAAATATAAGAAATAATAATTTTTAGAATTAAAAATTTGGTTTTAGTTGACTTGAGTCAATATTTTGAGTAAACGGATTCAGATCTATGTTTGGACGATCCCCTGAGGTCCGTAGTAAAATATGGGACTAGGGCATGTGCCCGGAATTGAATTCCGAGGTCCCAAGCCTTAGAAATCAATTTTTGAAAGAAATTGTTTTGCTGAAATATTAATAAAATAAAGAAAATAATTAATGTTTTAAACCACTGGTATCGGGCCCGTATTTTGGTTTCGGAATACGATACAGATTTGTTATAGTATTTTCATACTATCTGTGAAATTCGGTGAGAATCGGAGTTTATTTGACGTGATTCGGACGTCCGGTTGAGAAATAGTGAAAGTTAAGTGTTCTTGAGAAAAATGATGAGTTTTGAGGTTAAATTCATAGCTTTACATGTTAGTTTCATGATTTGATTGCACGAGCAAGTCTGTATGATGATTTTAGACTTGTGTGCATGTTTGGTTTAGAGCCCCGAGGGCTCGGGTGATTTTCAAATAGGTTTGGGTTGTGTTGCGCTCGTTCTTTCTTATGTTTCGACGTCGTTTCTTCAATCATAAATGATATCATATTGAACAAATAAGCTCCGATTTCTGTTTTGAATTAATTATTAGCTCCGTATCATAATTGCAGACCCGTAGCAAAAAGAATCATCAAATTTGGACATCGTATGAGGATTTTATGGTAATTTTACTAAGGTTGCCAGATTTTTCAAGTTAATTACGAAATTATCCCTGACGGCGTATTAAAAACCTGCACTATTTGCAAATATTAAAACCTACATATCTACTTTATTATACGGTCAAATTGAGTGATTCAAAAGCCTAACTTGACTAGAATTTCACAAGGAATCCATAGGATATATAATATCGAGTTTCTGTATCGTTTGGTATGAGAAACGAGGCAGAATAGCTGGCAGAAAATATATTAAAAACGGTCAAACCTTCTTCTTCACCTTATTTTCGAAATTTACATCCCTAAGAATAATTTTCTTCAATAATTATCATCCGCAAGTCATGGGTAATCAATTCTAAACTTTGTTCTTTCAATTACTCATTGTTTTTCATCACTTTTAAATCAAAAACTAAGAATTTTCATGGTAAACATTGAGGGTTTGGGTAGAATGAGGGAATATTGTAAAAATCGAATCTTATTTCACCAAACAGATTGTTTTATTGTCATTATTTCATACTCTGCTTTTACTATTGTTTTAAAGTGAAACTTGTTCTGTTTACAATTAGTCGAGACATAAATATTGTGAAAGGCTTTGACTTGAAAGTCGGTGATAAGGAGGCTGTCATAAGGGGGTTGTGATAAGGGGGCTGTGATAAGGGTGGATAATTGATTGTGATACGGGTGAATAAATTGGTTATGATACGGGTGAATAAATTGATATGATATGTCTTGTGGGATCGGGTTGCACGCCGCAACAAGGAGCAATAAGGGAGGACAATTATATTTTACTGATTTTCAAAGAAAGACAAAGATTTGAAAACTACTATTTTATATTACTATTTTTCAATATTTTGGCACTACTTTTATTTAAAGTTAAAGTTTGGAAACTTGGAAATTATTTGAGAGTTTGTTATAGCTGAGGCTTGGAAAGGCGGCTGAGTTGTTTCATTGTTGTTGCAGTACTTAATTATTAGTTTAGATTTCCTTCTTGCTTTATTTTTATTGTGTCAGTTATATTTTTCTTGTTCGTATAGAATTATTTTATTGCGTTATTGTATATATTATTGCCATAGGTTATATGTTGTTAATGTCCCGCCATAGCCTCGTCACTACTTCGTCGAGGTTAGGCTCGGAAATTACTCAGTACATGGGGTCGGTTGTACTGATACTACACTCTGCACTCTTTTGTGCAGATCCAGGTATCGACCAACAATAGAGATATTTAGAGCGACTATTCATTTATTCGGAGACACGAGGTATATCTGCCGGCGTTCGTAGATCCCGAGAGTCTTCTCCTATTTTTATAAAACTATTTTATTATATTCAGAACAGTTACACTATTTCTTTCAACCCATTATTTGTATTATTCTTTAGTAGTTCGTGAATTGTGACACCAAACACTAGGTAGTCTTAGAGTTATTTATATACTTAGTTCGTCGTTCGTTTTATTTAATTGCTTCTTCTTTTATATTTGGAGTATCTCATCGGAAATTATTTAAATTAAGTTTACTTTTAATTTATTTATTTATGCTTAAGTAAATAATCAAAGAAAATTAGTTAATCCAATTCTAACATTGGCTTTCCTAGCAAGTGTGGTGTTAGGCGCCATCACGATCCCTAAGGTTTGGAATTTGGGTCGTGACAGGTCGATTTTTTTATTTTGATAAGAAAACATAGGAAAACCATAGAGTTTAATTAAAGTTGATTCCTTTAAGCAATAATTGATGATATTGAACCAATTGTGATTAGATTCGAGCGGGTTAGAGGCAAATTCTAAAGGAAAGGCCGTGCTAGTGCAGTGATTGCCTGCGGAATTGAGGTATGTGTTGTGTCCAACCTTAGCTTGAGGGAATAGGTATTGTATGACTACTTGTTACCTGTTTGTTTGCTAAATCCAATGTATAGGTGAGGTGACGAGTACCTATATGTTGTGGTCAGGTCATACCATGCGGGTAAATGTTATTTCTTGTTATTCTGGTTGTCTTAAAGCCTATCATCTGTGATTATTATCGTTAGTGAAATGTTGAGAGATTAGCATCTGGTTCCACCGAGGTGATTATTATTCTGAATCCCGAGTTGAGATTGAAATGATAAATGATGATAGTAACCATGATGAAATATTGATTGCTTGTGAAATTCCTTTGAGAACATTGAGTTGAGATTGAAATATTAGATGGTGATAGAAATTATGAGGAAATATTGTTTCTTGTGAAATCCCCTTTTTATGTTATTGATGATTTAATTAGATTGTGAGGAAGGGTGTAAAGCACGAAGGGTGATGCCATGCATGACTTAATTATATTTGGAGGAAGAATGTAAAGCACGAAGGGTGATGCCGTACGTGATTTATTTATAATGTGAGGAAGAGAGTAATGCACGAAGGGTGATGCCGTGCATTATTAATTATAATTTGGTGTGGATGAGAGTAAAAGAACGAAGGATGATGCCGTGTATTCTATTTATTATTTGGTGAGGCTGAGGGTAAAAGCACGAAGGGTGATGCCGTGAAAGTTCTATTTTTATTATTAATTGCTAATATTATTGTTGATCATTGTCTGTGCTTGTCTTATTGTTATCCCCATTCCTTATGAAAAAAAAGGAGAAGGAAAAATTCCCCATCGTATGCTCCCTTCCCATTAATTGCTGGTTACATTCTTTAATTGCCATTATTTCCTGTTAGCATGTTTTCGATGTCCAGGTTTTATGTGGTGTCTTGCCCTAGCCTCGTCAGTACTTCGCCGAGGTTAGGCTAGTCACTTACTCAGTACATGGGGTCGGTTGTACTGATACTAGACTCTGCACTCTTTTGTGCAGATCCTGGTAACAGCCAGTGTAGGAGATCCAAGTAGCCAATATCATCATTCGGAGACACGAGGTAGATCAACTGGCGTCCGTAGATCCCTGGAGTCTTCTCTTAGTTTTACAGAGACTGTTTTATTACTCTCAAAACAGATACATTATTTGTTTAAGCCCATTATTTGTTGTATTCTTAGTAGTTCGTGAATTGTGACACCAGACTCTGGGGCAGCGTCATAGTTATATATTCAGTTCGTGGCTCGGTTTATTCATTCATTTATTATTTTATCCATGAAGGAATGCATTGGAAATTATTGGATTTAGTTTATTTTAAATTGTCTTATTGCGTCTAAATAAATGTTCGAATGAAAATTATTAATTAATTCCTAACATTGGCTTGCCTGGGAATTTGGGTCGTGACAAATTGGTATCAGAGCCCTAGGTTGCATAGGTCTCACAATTCACAAACAAGCTTGATAGAGTTTGAAGTATCGGTACAGAGACGTCTGTACTTATCTCTCAGAGGCTATGAAGTTAGGAACAAACTCAGTTTTCATTTCTACTCTGTCGTGCGATTCTTGATATCTCAAAAATACTGATTGAACTCTTCTATACTCTCGTAGATGGTAAGAACACGTGCTTCCTCTTCCGCTGACCAACAATCCGGTCTTCCAGTAGCAGCAACTCCTATTAGGGGCAGAGGCCGAGGCCACGTCAGGGGCAGGACACAGCCTACTGCGCAGACAGCGGCTCCAACTGCGGAGCCCTATATTGAGATTGATTGGGGGGGGGGGGGGGGCTCCAGCTTAGACCGTTCCAGCTGGACCAACTCAGGTTGCAGAGGGGTTTATTGCTACCCCGATACTTCAGGATGCTTTGGTCAGATTAATGGGCCTTATGGAGAGTGTAGCCCAGACTGGCGCACTCCCTGTCACAGCACCCGCATCTCAAGCTGGAGGAGGGGTCCAGACTCCTGGTACCCACACTTTTAATCAGACTACTCTTCAGGTTCAGACCCCAACAGCCAATCTAGTCGGGGTAATACACCCAGTTGCTCCAGCACCGTCCGTTGATGGGGCAACTATGTCCACCGATGCTTTATGGAGATTGGACAAGTTCATCAAGCTTTTCCCTGTTCAGTTCAATGGTGCTACTTCAGAGGATCCTCAGGAATATCTGGACAACTATCATGAGGTTCTTCGTAATATGGGTATTTTGGAGACCAATGGGTTAGACTTCGCCGCATTTCAGATGAGTGGTTCCGCCAAGAAATGGTGTAGGGATCATTTGTTGACTAGACCAGTTGGGTCACCTGCTTTGACTTGGGATCAGTTTTCTCACCTCTTTTTGGAGAAATTTTTACCTATCACTACCAGAGAAGAGAAGCGTCGTCAGTTTGATCGTCTTCAGTAGGGCGGCATGACAGTTATCCAGTATGAGAATCGCTTTGCAGATTTGACTCGGCATGCTATTCTTTTATTGCCCACAGAGAGGGAGAGGGTTAGGAGACTTATTGAGGGCCTTGCTCAGCCCATTAGGTTGCAAATGGTCAAAGAGAAAGGGATTAAGATTTCTTTTCAGGATGTGGCTAATATGGCCAGGAGGATTGAGTCGGTTCTTGGGATGGGAGGTCAGGGATCAGACAAAAGGCCTCGCCATTCCGGTGGTTTCAGTGGTGCCTCATCTGGAGGCGGGGTTAGTTTTAGCAGAGGCCATTCTTCCAGGACATTCTATTCAGCACTTTAGGCTTCACATGGAACTCTGGTGGTCGCGGTTCTTATATGCCTCCTTCTACTCAGCCAGTCTACAGTGCACCATTAGCTCCTATCAGTGCACCTCCTCTCCAGAGTGTTCAGGGTGGTTGTATTGGTAGGCAGGGTCAATTCGCCGGCCAGCTGTCTCAGCAGCCGAGGTCTTGTTACACTTGTGGTGACCCGAAGCACATTTCCAGATATTGTCCTCGCGCGTCGAATAATTCTCAGTATTATAATTTCTATGCTATAGTTCCATCACCCCCTGCCTAGCTAGCCAGGGGTAGGGGTCAGGTTGCCAGAGGTAGAGGACAAATTGTTAGAGGTGGAGGTCAGGCCGCTAGGGGTGGAGGCCAGCCCGCTAGAGGTGGGGGTCCGCCTATCGGAGGTGCTCCCGGAGACATGGTTCATGGTGGTGGAGCCCAGCCCCGATTATATGCATTTCCAGCTAGACCCAAGGCGGAGTCCTCCGATGCAGTTATCACAGGTACCATTTCAGTTTGTAATAAAAATTCTTCAGTTTTGTTTGATCTGATGTCTACTTATTCTTATGTGTCATCCTATTTTGCTTCGTATTTGGTTGTGCCTGCGATTCTTTGAGTGTCCCTGTTTATGTGTCTACGCCGGTGGGGGATGCTATTATTGTAGATTGTGTATATCGTTCGTGCGTAGTCCTTATTGAGGGTCTTGAAACTAGTGTAGACCTTTTGCTCCTTGACATGGTCGATTTTGATGTCATATTGGGCATGGATTGGTTGTCACCTTACTATGCCATCTTGGACTGTCACGCTAAGACAATTACTTTAGCTTTGCCGGGATTGCCTCGGTTAGAATGGAAAGGGACTCCTGGTCACTCTCCGAGCAGAGTGATTTCTTATACCAAAGCTCGTCGTATGGTCGAGAAGGGGTGTTTGGCTTATTTGGATCATATTCATGATTTTAATACCGAGGTTTCTTCGATAGATTCGGTGCCTATTGTTCATGAGTTTACCGAGGTGTTTCCGGCAGACCTGCCGGGGATGCCACCCGACAAAGATATTGATTTTTGCATTGATGTGGCTTCGGGTACTCAACCCATTTCTATTCCTCCATACCGGATGGACCCACTAGAGTTGAAAGAATTGAAAGAGCAGTTGCAAGACCTGCTTGATAAGGGTTTCATTAGACCTAGTGTCTCTCCCTGGGGTGCACCAGTTTTGTTTGTAAAGAAGAAGGATTGATCGATGAGAATGTGTATAGATTACTGGCAGTTGAATAACGTTACTATCAAGAATAAGTATCCATTCACAATAATTGATGATCTATTTGATCAGCTTCAGGGTGCCAGTGTGTTTTTGAAAATTGAGCTGAGATTGGGCTACCATCAGTTGAAGATTAGGGCATCTGATGTTCCTAAAACAGCCTTTCGGACAAGGTATGGGCACTATGAATTTTTTGTGATGTCTTTTGGCTTGATTAATGCCCCAGCAACCTTTATGGATTTGATGAGAGTATTCAAGCCTTATCTAGATTCCTTCGTAATTGTATTCATTGACGATCTTCTTATATACTTCCGCAGTCGGGAGGAGCATGAACAACACCTCCATATAGCACTCCGGACATTGAGGGACAATCATTTGTATGCAAAATTTTAAAAGTGTGAGTTCTGGTTAGACTCAGTATCTTTCTTGGGGCACGTCGTATCAGCAGAGGGTATTCAAGTAGATTCTAAGAAGATAGAGGTAGTCAAGAACTGGCCTTGACCCACTTCAGCCATGAAAATCAAGAGCTTCTTGGGTTTGGCGGGATACTACCATCGTTTTGTGGAAGGGTTCTCATCTATAGAAGCCCCGATAACAAGACTGACTCAGAAAGGTGCTCCATTTAAATGGTCGGACGAGTGTGAGGCGAGCTGTCAAAAGCTCAAGACCGCTTTTACTTCAGCACCGGTGTTGATGTTGCCATCAGGTTCAGGATCTTTCACGGTGTATTGTGATGCTTCCCGTGTTGGGTTGGGAGCGGTATTAATGCAGGAGGGAAGGGTGATAGCATACACGTCTCGACAGTTAAAGACTGATGAGAAGAATTATCCTATACAAGACTTAGAGTTGGCATCCATTATTCATGCATTGAAAATATGGAGGCACTATCTTTATGGCGTGTCGTGTGAGGTTTACACGGATCATCTCAGCCTCCAATACTTGTTCAAGAAAAGGATCTTAATTTGAGACAGAGGAGATGGTTATAGTTATTGAAAGATTATGAAGTCATTATATTGTATGATCCGGGGAAGGCCAATGTGGTGGCCAGTGCATTGAGTAGGAAAACAGTAAGTATGGGCAGCCTTGCATGTATTCCAGTTGGTGAGAGACTGTTAGCTTCAAATATTCAGACATTGGCTAATCAGTTCGTGGGGTTGGATATTTTGTCCAGCCATGTCCTAGCTTGTACAGTTGCTCGGTCTTCCTTACTCGAGCGCATCATAGATTGGTAGGATGATGACCCGCACTTGATGGTCCTTAGGGACACAGTTCGGTACGGTGGTGCCAAGAAGGTTACAGTTGGAGATGATGATGTTTTGAGGATGTAGGGTCGTATATGTGTGCCTAAAGTTGATGGCCTTCGTGAGTTGATTCTTGAAGAAGCTCACAGTTCTAAGTATTCTATTCACCCGGGTGCTACTAAGATGTACCAGGACCTGCGGCAGCACTACCGGTGGCGAAGGATGAAAAAGGATATTGTTTCTTATGTGGCTTATTTTTTAAATTGCCAACAGGTGAAATATGAGCATCAGAGACCCGGTGGTTTACTTCAGCAGATAGAGATTCCTGAGTGGAAGTGGGAGCGTATCACTATGGACTTTGTTGTTGGACTCCCACGAACTCAGAGGAAGTTCGATGCCGTTTGGGTTATTGTGGATAGGTTGACTAAATTAGCGCATTTCATTCCAGTGGAAAGTACTTATACTTCCGAGTGGTTGGAAGAAATATATATTCGAGATATTGTTCGCCTTCATGGTGTGCCCGTGTCTATCATTTCGGATCGAGGTATGCAGTTTACCTCGCACTTTTGGAGGGTAGTTCAGCGAGAGTTGGGTACCCGATTTGAGTTGAGTACCGCATTTTCATCCTCAAACGGACGGGCAGTCCGAGTGTACTATTCAGATTTTAGAGGATATGCTCCGCGCTTGTGTTATTGACTTTGGAGGTTCTTGGGATCAGTTCTTGCCGTTAGCTAAGTTTGCCTATAATAATAGTTATCAGTCGAGCATTCAGATGGCTCCTTATGAGGCATTATATGGTAGATGGTGTAGATCGCCAGTTGGATGGTTTGAGCCGGGAGAGGCTCGGTTATTGGGTACAGACATAGTTCAAGAGGCCTTAGATAATGTCAAGATTATATAGGATCGACTTCATGCAGATCAGTCTAGGCAAAAGAGTTACGCCGACCGTAAGGTTCAGGATGTGGCATTCATGGTTGGCGAGAGAGTATTACTTCGGGTATCGCCCATGAAGGGTGTTATGAGATTTGGGAAGAAGGGTAAGTTGAGCCCTAAGTATATCGGGCCATTTGAGATTCTTGATAGAGTCGGGGAGGTAACTTATAGACTTGCGTTGCCTCCGGAGTTATCTCAGTTCATCCGGTATTTCATGTATCTATGCTCCGAAAATATCATGGTGACCCGTCCCACGTGTTAGACTTCAGCTTTGTCCAATTGGACAAAGATTTGACTATGAGGAGGAGCCAGTAGCTATTCTAGATCGGTAAGTTCGTCAGTTGATATCAAAGAGTTACCCTTCTATTCGAGTGCAATGGAGGGGTCAGCCTGTTGAGGCACCTACTTGGGAGTCCGAGTCGGACATTCAGAGTAGATATCCCCACTTGTTTGCTAATTCAGGTAATTTTCTATGTCCATTCGAGGATGAACGTATGTTTTAGAGGTGGAGATTGTGATGACCCAAGGGGTCATTTTATGAAATCAGACCTAATTCTAGGCTTACTAGCCATAAAAAGGCTAATTTTAATTTCCTCGATTTACGTGCGCAATCCGCGTGTTGAACCGGAAAGCTTTTATGTGAAAATATGAAAAATAGTAATTTCAAGAGTTAACATTTGGTTTTAGTTGACTTTGGTCAATATTTTTGGTAAACGGACCTTGATCTATGTTCCGACGATCTAGGGAGGTCCGCAGCAAAATATGTGACTTGGGCGTATGTCCGGAATTGAATTCCGAGGTCCCTAGCCTTAGAAAACAATTTTTGAAGAAAATTATTCTGCTGGTTAATTCAAGAAATAAAGAAATGAAATAATATGTGAAATTGATGATTGGGCCCGTATTTTGGTTCATGAACCCGGAACAAGTTCGTTATTTTATTTAAGTCATATCAAAATTTCATGAGAATCAGAGTTGATTTGATGTAATTCGGACATCCGGTTGAAAAGTTAGAAATTTTAGTCTTCTTGAGGAAATCTTGAGTTTTGAAGTTAAATCTGTAGAGTTTGATGTTATTTTGATGATTTGATCGCACGAGCAAGTCCGTATGATGTTTTTAGACTTGCATGCATGTTTGGTTTGGAGTCCCGAGGGCTCGGGTAAGTTGCGGGTAGGCTACAGAGTGTCTAGACTTACAAAAATACCCCAATAGATGAACATCTGATGTTGCAGGCCTCAGATCTCACAAATGCGAGATCGGGCATCGCAATTGTGAAGTTAGTGGCCAGCCTCAGATCTCGCATTTGCGAGGTCTTGGGTCGCAAATGCGAATATTTTTATCGCATTTGCGATAATTTCCGGAAAAGCTAAGCGTTCGCAAATGCGAACTCCAGTTCGCAAATGCGAGACACGCAACCTGTTATATCAGATTTTAAATGGGTTTTCACTTCTTTTTCAATTCAGTCAAACCATAAACCTCCATAGGCAATTTTCCAAAGACCCGAACTTCTCCAAATAATTGGTAAGTGATCTCTAACTAATTCCTTTCATTCCTTAACAACTTTTAACAAGATTAAAACCAAAGTTCTAGAGTTTTCATGGTAAAAATTGGGTTTTTGGGTAGAACTTAGGAAATTCAAAATTTGGGGAATTGGACCTCGAATTGAGGTCGGATTCCAATACCAATTGGATATCCGGGCTAGGGGGAGATTGGGTAGGTTTTGGTCCGAACCTCGAGTTTAGACCAAATGGGCCCGGGGTCGATTTTTGTATTTTGATAAGAAAACATAGAAAAACCATAGAGTTCCATTAAAGTTGGTTCCTTTAAGAAATAATTGATGATATTGAACCAATTTTGATTAGATTCGAGCGGGTTAGAGGAAAATTCTAAAGGAAATGTTGTGCTAGAGCAGTGATTGCCTGCGGAATTGAGGTAAGTGTTGTGTCTAACCTTAGCTTGAGGGAATAGGTATTGTATGACTACTTGTTACCTGTTTGTTTGCAAAATCCAATGTATAGGTGAGGTCACGAGTACCTATATGTTGTGGTCAGGTCATACCATGCAAGTAAATTCTATTTCTTGTTATTCTGGTTGTCTTAAAGCCTATCATCTGTGATTATTGTCGTTAGTGAAATATTGAGAGATTAGTATCCGGTTCCACCGATGTGATTATTATTCTGAATCCCGAGTTGAGATTGAAATGATAAATGATGATAGTAACCATGATGAAATATTGATTGCTTGTGAAATTCCTTTGGGAACATTGAGTTGAGATTGAAATATTAGATGGTGATAGAAATTATGAGGAAATACTGTTTCTTGTGAAATCCCCTTTTTATGTTATTGATGATTTGATTAGATTGTGAGGAAGAGTGTAAAGCACGAAGGGTGATGCCATTGATGACTTAATTATATTGGGAGGAAGAGTTTAAAGCACGAAGTGTGATGCCATGCGTGATTTATTTATAATGTGAGGAAGAGAGTAAAGCACGAAGGGTGATGCCGCGCATTCTTAATTATAATCTGGTGAGATGAGAGTAACAGCACGAAGGGTGATGCCGTGTATTCTATTTATTATTTGGTGAGGCTGAGTGTAAAATCACGAAGGGTGATGCCGTGCAAGTTCCATTTCTATTATTAATTGCTAATATTATTGCTATTCACTGTCTGTGCTTGTCTTATTGTTATCCCCATTCCTTATGAAAAAAAGGAGAAGGAAAAATTCCTCATCACATGATCCCTTCCCATTAATTGCTGGTTACATTCTTTAATTGCCATTTTTTCCTGTTATCATGTTTTCGATGTCCAGGTTTTATGTGGTGTCTTGTCCTAGCCTCGTCACTACTTCGCCGAGGTTAGGCTCGGCACTTACTCAGTACATGGGGTCGGTTGTAATGATACTATACTTTGCACTCTTTTGTGCAGATCCAGGTACCGGCCAGTGTTAGGAGATCCTAGTAGCCAATATCATCATTCAGAGACACGAGGTAGATCTACTGGCGTTCGCAGATCCCTGGAGTCTTCTCTTAGTTTTACAGAGAATGTTTTATTACTCTCAAAATAGATACATTATTTGTTTAAGCCCATTATTTGTAGTATTCTTAGTAGTTCGTGAATTGTGACACCATACCCCGAGGTAGCGTCATAGTTATATATTCAGTTCGTGGCTCGGTTTATTCATTCATTTATTATTTTATCCGTGAAGGCATGCATTGGAAATTATTGGATTTAGTTTATTTTAAATTGTCTTATTGCGTTTAAATAAATGTTCAAAAGAAAATGGTTAATTAATTTCTAACGTTGGCTTGCCTAGCAAGTATGTGTTAGGCGCCATCACGATCTCGCGGGTTGGGAATTTGGGTCGTGACAAGTTGGTATCAGAGCCCTAGGTTGCACTGGTCTCACAATTCATGAATAAGCTTGATAGAGTCTGAAGGATCGGTAAGGAGACGTCTGTACTTGTCTTTCAGAGGCTGTGAAGTTAGGAGCAAACTCAGTTTTTATTTCTATTCTGTCGTGCGATTCTAGATATCTCAAAAATAATGATTGAACTCTTCTATTCTCTCGTATATGTCGAGAACACGTGCTTCCTCTTCTGCTGAACAACAATCTGGTCTTCCAGCATCATCAACTCTTATTAGGGTCAGAGGCCGAGGTCACATTAGGGGCCGAGGCAGGGGCTGGACATAGCCTACTGCTCAGACAGTGGCTCCAACTGCGGAGCCCCATATTGAGATTGATTGGGGGGGGGGGGGGGGTTCCAGGTCAGACCGTTCCAGCTGGACCAACTCAGGTTCCAGAGGGGTTTATTGCTACCCTGGTACTTCAGGATGCTTTGGTCAGATTAGTGGGCATTATGGAGAGTGTAGCCCAGACTGGCGCACTACCTGTCGCAGCAGCCACATCTCAGGCTGGAGGAGGGGTCCAGACTCCTGTTACCCACACTCCTAATCAGACTAATCCTCAGGTTCAGACCCCAGCAGCCAATCCAGTCGGGGTAATACAGCTAGTTGCTCCAGCACCGTCCGTTGGCATTGTCTTGGGTTTCCAACATTGGCTTGCCTAGCAAGTATTGTGTTCCATCATGATCTCGCGGGTTGGGAATTTGGGTCATGACATGTGAGTTATTATTGTATTGTGATATTGATACGCATGCGGTGGTATAATTATAGGGGTTGATACGCATGCGGTGAGATAAGGTGAGCTTGGTACGCGTGTTGATAGCAAGGGAATTAATTAAAGCCACGTGGTGGAACAAAGGGGCTAAAACGCATGTATCTCTTTCGGGAAAATTGATTTTCAAAACTAAATGCAAGGCTCACGCGGTGATATAAGGAAATATTGTGATTGAAATTGTAAAATGTGATATGAGGCGGTACCTCAATTATGATTTTGTTGTACATTCCATGTTAACAAGGCTTTTTGGTTGCACAGTTCTTGTTGTTTCTTCATGTTTTACTTGTACGTATTTGTCTTCTTGTTGTTTCATCATGTGTTTACTCCTTGGTGACCTAACCGCTAAAATTTTCATTATTAGCTTACATTATGGAAATGTTTACTTGTCATTAATTCCCCCCTTTCCATGTTAGACTATGTTATACTCTGTTTAATTTTCTTTTATCGTAGTATATGTCTTGACCTGGCCTCGTCACTACTCTACCGAGGTTAGACTTGACACTTACTGGGTATATATCGGTGTGGTGTACTCATACTACGCTTCTACATATTTTTTGTGCAGATCCAGGTACATCTGCCCGTGCTAGACGCCATCGCTGGATTTTCTATCTCTGAAGACTTCAATGTACATCTACTCGACCTTAGAAGGCCTCGAAGTCACCTTATGATTTTATTATTATTATTATTATTATTATTATTTGTTGTTCCAAAACATAATTGTATTTCGAGGATTTTAGCATACTCGTTGTAAAGCTTATGACTCAGTTCCACCAGATTTTGGAGTTATTTGTCAGCTCTACTATTAAGTTTCATTATAATAGTTTAATGGTTTAATTTGAGGGTTTATTATTATTTCTGCTATTTCTCAATGTATGTTAGACTTAGCTAGTCTTAGAGACTAGGTGCCATCATGACATCCTAAGGTGGGAAACTGGGGTCGTGATAGTATATACACTCGTCACCCTACATATATGCCGTCCGCACACATAAATCAAGTAGTAAATAGACCAATCAGGTCCTAATTTCCTCAAGTCAAGGTTAACCACAACACTTACCTCTTTCTGCAACCAAATCAACGATCAAACACGGCTTTTCCTTCAAAATTAGCCTCCAAACCAATCAAATCTAGCCAATTATAGTTCAAATAATTCAAAATAAGTTTTATAAACAACCCACGAGTGAAAAGATTTAATCATTAATGAAATTGGAAAAAGCCGGCAAAAGCCAACCCCGAGACTGCTTGGTCAAAACCTAAGATTCGGACCAAAACCTGATTACCCATTTACCCCTGAGTCTGATTATGTAATTTATTATAAAATCCAATCTCAATTTGAGGTCAAAATCTCAATTTTACAAAATCCCTAATTTCTACCCAATACCCCTAATTTTTACCATGAAATTCGTAGAATGTAATGACTCGATCGGTCGTTTTATGTAATTGTGCCATGTTACTCCTTTTTATGCTTCACACATGCGTGTTTATGATTTTATGATTTAGGGGGTTGATTAGTTTCATTCCGGGAAGATTTTGGGTTAATTTGGACCGTTGATTCTTGACTTAAAAGCTTAAATTAGAAATATTAACCAAACTTTGACTTTTGTGAAAACGACACAAAACAGTATTTTGATGGCTCCGGTAGCTTGATATAATTATTTCGGACTTAGGCATATGCTCAGAATTGAATTCAGAAGCCCATAGAATAATTTATGTTTTGCCGAAATTGGCAATTTGAAGTTGAAAAGTTTGACCGTAGGTTGACTTTTAGCTATCGAGTTTGGAATTTGTTTTGGGACTTGGAATAGGTCCGTTATGCTATTTAGAACTTGTCTTCAAAATTTGGTATCATTTGGAGTTGAATTGATAGGATTCAGACGTTTAGTTACAATTCTAGAAATTCTTGAAATTTACTTTGGAACTTATGCATTTAGTGTTCGATTCATAGTTTTAGATATTATTTTTGTGTTTTAATCACGCGAGCGATTTCGTATGATATTTTTAGACTTGTTTGGATGTTTGGTTTAGGAGCCCCGAGGGCTTGGATAAGTTTTGGACATGTTTCAAAAGGCTTTGACCTGAAATAAAAGATCTGGTGTGCTTGATGCCTTAGGTATCGCATTTGCGAACACCAGATTCGCAATTGAGAGCTTAGTAAGGGGCCTTAGGTATCTCAATTGAGATACCTGGCTCACAATTGCGAAGTAGCTCAGGATTTTGGATAGCTCGCATTTGCGACTAAAATGTCGCTTTTGTGAAGGGACAGGGTTCGCATTTTGATGTGCCGGAGAATTTTGGAACATTTAATACAAAATTGCTTAGATTATAGCTTGTTTCAAGAGAATTTGCCTTTTATACTTATAGAATTTTGATGTTATGCAGTGCATGAGGCTTAAACATTCGAGAACATGGAAAAGAGATCAAATGAGATAAAAAGTGAGGAAATTAACACTATGCGATCGCATATTTGACAAGAGGACGTCACAGAACTAACATGCAAATCGCATAATTCACCAAGGGATCGCAGATCTCAACAGAAAGATAGGCCAAATTCAAGAGCAAGAATGCAGTCACAATGTGACCGCATAACTCACATGCGAGCCGCAGAGTTAACCGCAGAGTCCCTGGTACCTGATGCTGCCTCAAGTATGCGATGCAAATCTGCGGTCGCATATCAACAATGCGAACCGCAGATCAACTGTGCGATGACTACCTGGAAACTAGGGTTAGAGACGCGAATGCATAGTTGACCTGAAGGGGTATTTTTGTCCATTTTTGGCCCCGATTTTTAGCCCACTATAAATAGATTTATTAGGGTTTTGTGGGTCATTCTTGTCTAGTATTAGAGGGACATTACCCTATTAAATATTCTCCTCCTTTTTGGAAGCATTAGAGGAAGAAATCCTTGGTTTTGTAAGCATTCATGACACTTATTATTCTTAGCTTTTTGTCATTTATTATGAGTAGCTAGCCTAAAATACTAAGGTTGTGGACCCTAAATGGGTGTTATGTATTTGGGTATTTGCCATTGAATATATGCATAATGGGGTTGTTGATATTTATTTACTCTTCATTTCATATTTATTGTTAGAGGTTGCAAACATTAACTTATGCCATAAATTCTTTCTTAGCTTGGAAAAGTGGGTTAGACTTGGTAAGAGTAAATATCAATGACTCAAGGCTTTAAACCTTGTTTAATAGAATCACTTAGGAATAAGTTGGTTTTATTTGGCAATAAGTGATTTGGTTTCATTGCAACTCTTTTATATTTGGGAAAATTATAAAGAGGAGATTCTACCATATTATTGGAAAATATTGGGTAGACATTTAGAAATCATTACATATCAAGAACTTCCCACTAGAAATATATCATATTAATACCCATTTGCATTACACTTCATAAAAGGGGACACAACATTGGTCTACTTAATCATATTAATTACAACTTTAATGAATTCTCATTGAAACTATATTTACTAGATTATTACGCAACGAACCCCCATATTCCCGTTCACTAATGGAATGGAATTATGATTTGAGTTGAGAATCACACTATCAAAGTATTATTTTCATACCTATTCCCTATGGTATTCGACCCCAACCTTGTTGGGTTATTATATTTGACTTCGACCGCTTTACACTATTTTAAAGTGTAATTTGAGCCAATCAAATTTTGGCGCCGCTGCCGGGGAATACGGTTTTGAAATTACTAATTAGTGTGTACTTCACTTTATATCTGTTCTATTCCATCACAAGTTGCTTGTTTTTTATTGGTGTCCCAGGTCACAATGGCCGAGTTGTATGGAGAAGAGGAAAATCCTTTCGCCGATATTGAGGAATACATCGACGACTCCAATGCCATCCTTCCACCGGTAGTTGGTGCATCGACATTTAAAGTAGACCATGGAATGATACTGATCCTTAAGGCAAAAGGATTATTTCACAACTCAACTGATGATGATCCTAAGCAACACCTAAGGAACTTCTTAGGTGTGTGCGCCATGCACAAACAGACCAATGTGTCGGATGACGCTTTGAGGTTGCGGGTGTTCAAGTAATCCTGAGGGGGAGAGGCAAGGAAGTGGCTCCTAAATTTACCCCCTCACACCATCACTACATGGACTGATCTTGTCCGTGCCTTTTTGTCAAAGTGGTTCCCGGATAGCAAGAAATCTGAGCTTAGAGACAAAATATTTTTCTTCAAGCAAATGCCGGGGGAGAACTTAGATGAAGTGTGGGACCATTTCAAGCTGTATCTTGTGAGATCACCGAACCATGGGTTCTCGGAAAACATTTTGATGGAGAAATTTTACATGGGTCTAGACCCGCTCTCCCAGTCAATTGCAAAGAATTCCGCGGATGGGTCTTTCATGGACAAGTCATTTGCTAGGATTACTCAAATTTAAGACAAGATGGCTAAGCACAATCAAGCATGGCATTCGGAAGATACGAGTGGGGGAATTTCTTATGGCACTCCTACTCTTGAAAACATGATCAAGGAGAATCAAGAAAGAGACCAAGTGATTGTAGGTCTTGCCACTAATGTTGATGTACTGACAAAGATGCTCAAGGAAAATCAAACGAAGAAAGTTCATATGGTAGAAGACATGCAATCAATGGGTAATCAAGAGTGGGAAGAAGCAAATTATGTTCAAAACTCTCAAGGTGGTTACCGCTAACAAAACAATTGGAGACCAAACCCGCAAGGGCAAGGCCAACAAAATTGGCGCAATAATCAAGGTGGCTAAGGATCTTGGAACAACAACAACAATTATCCCAATAGAAGCTCCAACCCTTATGTACCACCGCGAGGGCAGTATCCCAACTCTTCACAATACAAGGAGAGGTCGTCAAGTGAATCAAAAATGGAAGGGATGCTAGAGCGGATTCTGCAAAATCAAGAGAAAAGCGATGCTACAATGAAGAATATGTCCGAGGTGGTGGGTTCACACACCGCTTCGATTCAAAAACTTGAATTTCAAATGAGAGATATATCAAGAGAGAAAACTCCCAAGCTAAAAGGCACACTTCCAAGTGATACGGTGGTCAACCCAAAAAGCGGCCCAAGGGGTCGACATCTCATTGCATGGCCATCACAACAAGAAGTGGTAAGGTGATTCAAGACGAAAGTGAGAAAGTTATTGATGTCGAGAACATTGATCAAGGAGAGGAAGGACGGAGTGACTTGCCAGTAGTAGTGGAAGTTGGGGAAACCCCCTAGAGGATGTGGTACAAGGAGAAAGAAAGGGAAAGTCCGTGGAAATGGCGAAGGAGACCTCAAAAGCTCCTCCACCAATTCCTAGGCCCCACCCTCCATTCCCTCAAAGGCTTGCACGAAGAGTGGATGACGGGAAGTTTGAAAAATTCTATGACATCTTGAAGCAATTGTTAGTGAACATTCCATTCTTGGAAGCTTTCCAAGAAATGTCGGGGTTCGCCAAGTACTTGAAGGAGCTGATGACAAAGAATGAGGGGGTAAATTTAACTCACAGGGTTATTTCAATAATTGCTACATCAACCGTGGAGAAGAAGGGAGACCCAGGAGCTTTTACTATCCCATGCACCATTGGATTGAGAAATTTTGCTAGAGCACTTTGTGACAAAGGTGCTAGTATAAATTTGATGCCTATTGCTTTTTACAAGCAAGCGGTACTGGGATTTCCAAGACCAACTAGAATGCGTTTGCAAATGGCCGATCGAACCATAAAGAAACCCTTGGGCATTGTTGATGATGTTCTAGTGAAGGTGGGGAAGTTCCTTCTCCCGGTCGACTTTGTCATCTTGGAATGTGCGGTGGATAAGGAGATTCCTATCATTTTAGGAAGACCATTCCTCGCAACTGGAAAAGCATTAATGGATTCGGAAAGACATGAAATCAAATTCCGAGTGAATAATGAAGAAGTTACATTCCAAGCAAGCAAGGGGTTGAAATTGCCAAGAGCATATGAGGGGAACTCGGGGATTGATGTTGTTGATGAGGTGGAAGATGCCGTTGTGATGAAAATGGAAGAAGAGTGCCTCGGCGAGGCATTGGCGGCAATTTTGGTAAATTTTGATGATGAAAACATTGAGGGTTACGCGGAGATAGTCAATGCATTGGAAGGGCGTGGGTCCTATACATATGCACTAAAGAAGCTTTCCCTCGACCTAGAGAATTGCATGACACCTCCCACAAAGCCTTCAATCATGGAGCCACCACAACTTGAGCTCAAACCACTCAGATCGCACTTGAGGTATAAATTTCTTAGCTCTAATGATACTTTACCCGTAATCTTGTTGAATGAGGTGCAGGTTGATGCATTGCTAAATGTCTTGCGGGAGCACCGACAAGCGATTGGATGGACAATAGCGTACATCCAAGGAATTCCCGCCGGAATATGTGAACACAAAATCCAACTCGAAGAAGGGATCAAACCAAGGGTAGAGCATCAAAGAAGATTAAATCCCTCTATTCAAGAGGTAGTCAAAAGGAGATAATCAAATGGTTGGACGCCAGGGTTGTCTACCCCATTGTGGATAGTACGTGGGTCAGTCCAGTGCAATGTGTGCCTAAGAAAGGGGGCATGACGGTGATCCATAATGAAAAGAATGAAATTATCCCTACGCGGACGGTCACCGGATGGAGAGTGTGCATAGACTACCGGAAGCTTAACAATGCTACTTGCAAGGATCATTTCCCTATGCCTTTTATTGATCAAATGCTTGATCGAATGGTGGGAAGATCCTTATATTGCTTCCTTTATGGATATTCCGGCTACAAACAAATCAACATAGCTTTGGAAGATCAAGAGAAAACAACCTTCGGCACCTTTGCTTTTAGTCGGATGCCTTTTGGGTGATGCAATGCCCCGACCACGTTTCAACGATGTATGATGTCCATATTCTCCGATATGGTGGAGGATGTTTTTGAAGTATTTATGGATGATTTCTCGGTGGTTGGTGATTCTTTTGAGCATTGCCTTGACAACCTCCGGCAAGTGCTAACACGGTGTGAAGAAACCAATCTTGTGCTCAATTAGGAAAAATGTCACTTCATGGTCGATGAAGGGATTGTGTTGGGGCACAAAATTTTGCGAAAGGGCATTGAGGTCGGTCGGGCAAAGGTTGAGGTCATCTCCAAACTTCCTCCTCAAATTTCAGTAAAAGGCATCTGAAGCTTTCTTGGTCATGCCGGTTTCTATCGGCGCTTCATCAAGGACTTTTCAAAAATTGCAAACCCTATGTGCAAACTCCTTGAAAAAGATGACAAGTTCTTGTTCAATGATGAATGCCTCAAAGCATTTGAGGAGCATAAGGAAAAGCTCACCACGACCACTATTATTGTCACACCGGATTGGTCTCTCCCATTCGAGCTTATGTGTGACGCTAGTGGTGTTGCTATTGGAGCGGTTTTGGGTCAAAGGCACAACAAAGTTCTTCATCCCATCTACTATGCAAGCAAAACTCTCAACGGTGCCCAAATGAACTACACAGTGACAGGGCAAGAACTCCTTGCTATTTTGTCTATGCTTTTGAGAAATTTCGAGCCTATCTTTTGGGATCCAAGGTGATAGTCCTTATAGATCACGCTGCTCTTCTCTATCTCATGGCGAAGAAAGATGCTAAGCCAAGGTTAATCCGATGGGTCTTTCTATTGCAAAAATTTGACTTTGAGGTCAAAGACCGAAAGGGCACAGAGAATCAAGTTGCAGACCATCTCTCTCGAATTGAAGAAAAGGGCGCACGACAGATGACTTAAATATTGATGATGCTTTCCATGATGAGCATATTCTTGCATTATCTTCTTCTTTAGCTCCTTGGTTTGCCGATATTGCAAATTATTTGGTGAGTGAGCTTATCCCTGATGGCCTGGAGTCATACCAGAAGAAAAGAGTTTTGAGGGACTGCCGTCACTACTATTGGGAGGAACCATTTCTGTTCCGCATCTGTGCGGAAAACATTATTAGAAGATGTGTCCCAGAAGAAGAAGTGATGCCTATTCTAAATGCATGTCATGACTCACCCGCGAGGAGTCATCATGGAGGGAACCGGACGGCGGCGAAAGTGCTTGAATGTGGATACTATTGGCCAACTCTTTATCATGATGCAAATCAAATGGTCAAAGCTTGTGACCAATGCCAACGACAAAAGTCAACCTCCAAGAGGCATGAAATGCCAATGAACTTTGTGTTGGAGGTTGAAATTATTGACATATGGGGCATCGATTTTATGGGGCCGTTTGTTAGTTCTTGTGGGATGAAGTACATTCTTGTAGCCGTGGACTATGTGTCCAAGTGGATTGAAGCCGTTGCTTTTCCAAATAATGAAGCTAGGAGTGTAACCGCGTTCTTGAAAAGAAACATAGTCACACGGTTCGTCACTCCTAGAGCAATTCTCAGTGACGGTGGTTCTCATTTTTCAACAGGGCGTTCAATGGCCTATTAGAGAAGTATGGTGTGAAGCACAGGGTGACGGCGCCCTATCATCTCCAATCGAGTTGTCAATTTGAAGTCTACAAAAGAGAGATAAAGAACATCCTAGCAAAAACAGTTAATGCCAACCAGACCGACTGGTCAAGGAAGCTGGATGATGCATTACGGGCATACCGGACCGCATACAAAACTCCTATAGATACCTCTCCATACAGGCTAGTGTTCGGAATAGTATGTCATCTACCCGTGGAGCTTGAGCACAAAGCCATGTGGGCACCCAAGAAATTGAACCTGGACGGGAATGAAGCTGCTAATTTGAGGCTCAATCAACTCAATGAAATGGAGGAATTCCATTTTCACGCTTATGAGAGTGCAACTATGTATAAAGGGAGGATGAATGTGGCCCATGACAAGAAGATCCTGAAACGGGAGTTCCATATGGGTGACTTGGTGTTACTATTCAATTCCCGACTCAAATCTAAATGGTCTGGCCCTTTCCAAGTGGTGAATGTCTCTCCTTTTGGTGCCGTGGAACTCGCAACTGAGGACGGACTTCGTACGTTCAAAGTAAACGGCCAACACATCAAACACTACTTGGGTACCGATGGTGAGAGGCATGTGGTAGAGAAACTAACTTTGAAGGATGGTTCTTGTCCTACTACTGAATGACTCCAAGGGAGCACCAACCTCGTCGTGCCGCGATGTTAAATCAAGCGCTTCATGGGAGGCAACCCATGTGTGGTAACATTTTCTGTTTATCACTTTTTCATCTTCGTTATTTATTTACTTATTTTATGTATTTTTATAAATGTGGCTTTCGAAGCGGTTTAACAGGTGCGTGAGTGCAGATAAGGCAAACAAAAGTAAAGACATGGTTGAAGTGCATGGAAGCCACGAAAAAAAAAGAGGGGGGCCTATCTGCGACACATATGCTACCGCATTTCTTGTACGCGGTTCGCATTATGGTCGCAGACATCAACAGTGTGCTTGGAAAATGTTCGTGCTGGAAATGCAATATCAAGGTACACTATGCGAAATGCATGTCTTGTATGCGATCGCATATGGTCATCGCATTCCGTAGTTGGTAAGCCAGTGACTAATTCACCGCATGTTGAATATGCGATCGCAGACTCCCTTATGCGATCTTTACCCCCCATCACATTTCGCCCCAGGTAAGTCCTAAATTTCTCTCTTTCACGTCTTCCCTCTTAAACAAAAACAACACAAAAAAAAGAGAAAAGAGAAAACGAAAAGGAATAGACCCAGATCGGGTAAAACACAAATCGAAAGAGCAAATAACCTTCTCTTGCGGATCTGCTTGTCTTCTTCATCTTCGACTCTGGTATATCCTTCTCTCCTCTCTTCTTGCGTTTTACTTCATTTTCAATCATGGATTCCGTAGTATCGTTGTTGTGTTGTGGTGAAATTGTAAAGGGAAGGGGAAAGGGTAGAAATGTTGATTGGTAATTGGGCCTGGAAGGTTGTTAATTTTGAAAATCAGCCATTGTTAGGGATAGAATGATGTACTTGAAGGATCTGCGGATCGCATTTCTAAGATGTGGACCGCATCTGTGTCGTAAATCCTGCCCTAGGCCCATTGGGAACGAAGATATATGCGATGCATATGTGATCGCATAGTCAAAATGCGGTTCGCAGATGCGTCGCACCCTTCAACATAATGTATCCCCAGCCCACCTCCCAGTTTGTGACCTGTCTGCGATCACATAATCGCCTTTGCGGTGAGTAATGCGATCGCATATTTGTTTCCATTTTTTCCATCCATTTCTATGCTGCATATGCGAACCGCATAGTGGTTATGCGATCGCATATGCTGTCGCACTAGTGCTCTCTTTTTACCTATGTTCGCTTATGCGACTGGTTTGCGATCCGCATTATGGTTATGCGATCGCATACCTCGTCGCATAGGCCAAATTTCTGTCCTTTTTGTTCATCTTTTCGTAATTTTCCCATCCACTCACACATAGTTTCTCTTTGCAGCAATGCCTCGTAAGCCTACAATAGCTAAGAGAGCCTCCACAAGCAGGCATGCGCCTCCACCCAAGCGTGCACGTTAGGCACCTCCATCGGATATTGTTGAAAGTCCCTCCCAGTCTGATAAGGGGGATAATGAACCGGAGGTAAATTTGGAAGCTGAGGTACGGAGGAAGCAGGGGGACGATTACCAGCTCCGCTTTCCACCGCCCCTATCTAGGGAGTTGTACCGGAAGGGTCTAACCACAAGAAAGATCTTACCCGAGAAAAGACTCAGTCTCAACGGCCTGAAAGAGCAATATCCCCATATTCTACAGAACATCAGAACGAGAAAATGGGACTGCTTTACTGAGCCCCTCGGGGAGTACAACGAGACCATGGTGAAAGAGTTCTATGCCTTCTATGCTGCTTCTAGAAATGCCCATCACAGGAGGAACAAAATTTTCAGTAAGGCAGTGTTCGTCAGAGGGGGTTGCAGTGGAGTGTCACCAGGCCTCCATCCATGTTAGGTATTTTTCAACATCGCGCCCAAGCACGAAAGAATACGAGGCCAAACTGGCCAATAAAGATGGAGAGCGTGCTTGGGTCGCCTCTGTTATTGCAAAAGGTACTCCGGCCTGGATTTCTCCTAACCACAAGACTTACAAAGAAGATCTTTCGAGAAAAGGAAGATTCTGGCTTGATTTTGTTGCCTCCCGTCTGATTCCCACCAGAAATGATACCCATATAAGCATTGAGAAGGCCATTCTCATTGCTTGCATTATGTTCAAGATCAATGTCGATGTGACCGACATTATTTTTCAAGAGATTAGGGTCCGAGCTTGGCAGAAGAAGACCTCATTTCCTTTCCCCTGCCTCATCACTGCACTGTGCCGAGCTGCTGAAGTCCCTCTTATGCCTTCATGTGACAAGACAGCCAAGATTGACAAGGATATTGACATCACCCGTATCAGTGATGCGGGGCCCATGGCAGCAGCTTCTCTTTCATTCATCACAATGCCTACCCCTCTAGAGGCAGCGCCCTCAGAGCCCCAACCTTCTACAGCAGAGCCATCCATCACTGCCTCACAACCTACTGCCCGTGCTGGCACCCCCTCAGCGTTCCATTGCCTGTTCTCTCCCAGCTTGGTCTCCTAGCTCAGCATACCAATGCTAAGGTAGACAAGCTCCTAAGAGAACTTTCTACTCTGATCCGGAAGGCCCTCACCCCCATTCAATCTTCAGTAACTGCCCTTGAGGGTCATCTTCAAGGGCTTGAGGCACACATTGAAAAGGTTGAGCAAGGTGAGGTTAGACATTTTCCAGTGCTCCGGACCGATGTGTCCACTTTGCAGAAGAATCTCCACCGACTGTAACACTTGGAGTTTGACTTTTCATCCATCCTGCCCAAGGAAGGGGAACATGGAGTTGGTACCTCCGAGCAGGGGCTAGGCTTTGATTTCTCCACGCTGATGACAGCCCCGGCCGCACCGATTATCTCTCCACCTTCAGCTCCTCCCGCACCTGTTTCTATACCTTCAGGAGAGGAGTCCGGACATTCTTCAGAGTCCGAGGGCGAGTCGTCTGAGGAGGAGTCCTCTTCGTCTGACAAAGAGCAGGGTCCTCAGGAGAAGGGAAAGGGGGTTGTCATCCCTACAGTTGCATAACCAACAGAGGAGGCGCTCATTCAACTTTCTATTCACCATTTTCTGGAGGACACTGCTACCCCAGCCTCAGCTCAGACGTCAGAGGATGAGGGCGGCATCTCCCGGACTCCAGTCACTCTTGCCGTTGACCCTGCAGCAGCTCCTCCACCACTAGTAGCTGCTATGCCTCCTGTTGCGTAGTCGGATGCTCCTGTCCATGTGACAGTTGAGGATACCACTGACTCCCGTAGCGCTTAGCGCACCCCAGGGAGCCCCTAACTCTGCCTTTACATTTCTTATACATTGGGGACAATGCCTATCTTTTTGTTGGGGGTGGTTGTAAGGATTTTTGTGACAACTTGGTATTTTTGTGACAACTTGGATAATATAGTACTTGTAATTTTGTTGTACGTATGAATGGTTTTGTTTCTGTTTTTGTTTATGTACTATGTCCAAGTTGTCAGTAAAACATGTACATATTTCGTTTCTGATATTAATATGTCGAGTTATTCTTCTTAAGTGTTATTAATTAATTGCCTTTGGTTTTTCTTCGCCGGATTCTTTTCCAAGGGTGGAATAGTAGAACCATGGTACTAGGAAGAAACATGTTGACCAGTTTAGTGTAAGTGTCTAGTCGCAAGCATGTACATCTGTAAATAACCCGTACCCTTTAAAAAAAATTAGAATTATATCAACTCTGTGTACTTGAGGCTCGCCTTTTGACTCTATGTGTACTTAGAATTATACATGTAAAATAATGAAAGTTTTGAGTCGGCAAGCCCTGACTCTTGAGCTAAAACGATGTTGAACTAAACAGGCATGTGCCGTGTGTGTTAGATTTTTGTATCAATAATTCTTGTGTTTACTTTTGTCAGCTAGAACTTGCCCAGTTGGGTCTTCAGTGCTAATAATAAGTACATTGAGTTGGAGAAATGACCTTAGGCGTTCTTTGTGATATTGAGAAACCCAGTGAACCTTTCAAGCTACCAAATGTTTGCATGAATACCACTAGTTTCCCCATTTGAGCCTTTAACCTTTTTGTTGGACACCTCATTACAAGCCTTCCCCGTTTTGAAAAATAATCCCCTCTTTTGAACCCATCCTTCCTTGAATATTGAAAACGAGGCAAAAAGCCTAAGTTTGGGGTTTGGTGAAAGAGTTATAGATTGGTTAGGTTGTATATTGAGTGTAGAGCATATACCTCAAAAGATTCAAATGAAAATTGTTCAAGCTTCAATTTTCATTGCAAAAGAAAAAGAGAGATACAAATGTATATAAAAAAAAGATATATATAGAAGCTTTGAAGAAATTTAGTGAGGTCGTTCTACAATTGGTAGCTAAACACCAACGAGGCTATGAGATTTAAAAAGAAACAAAGGCACTGAGAGAGAAAGATGTGAGTATTGTTCAAGGAGGGTGTAGTCACTTGTACCCAAATGATTATTCAACCCTTCCCTAACCCTACATTACAAGCCAGAAAGTCCTTATGGGATCTCCAATCAAATTTTCTTAAAATGGCGACAAATTAAAATAAGGGCAAGCCTATGGTGATGTGTTATAACACTTGAAATTCATTGTGAGTGTGAGTGTTTGTGTAAATATGTCCCTTGTTGTCATTGTAAATATTGTCAGTTGGGACTTTCTTTCTTTGTGGTGAGGGCACATGTACTGTGGAGTGTAACAGTGGTTGAGTTATTGAAGTCGGGTGCAAGTACAATCAGCTGAGAGTAACATTTTGTCAAATAGCTCGAGGCTCAAAGTTCACAAGTTGAGTAGTTTCCTTGTAAATAGTAGTAACTGTTCATAACGGGTAATTGGATGAAATGCATGCTTGCAGTACTGACACTTAACACTGTTCGTGGTCATAGTTGTTTCCGGTCTTGTAGTTAAAGTTTAAGTTACGATAGAGTCATTTCAGTTGCTTGAGGACAAGCAAGAGTTTAAGTTGGGGGTGTTGATGTGCGGAGAATTTTGGCACATTTAATACCAAATTGCTTAGATTATAGCTTGTTTCAAGAGCATTTACCTTTTATACTTATAGAATTTTGATGTTTTGTAGTGCATGAGGCTTAAACACTCAAGAACATGGAAAAGAGATCAAAGGAGATAAAAAG
>ML429762.1:85995-130468 GCA_005239525.1 Nicotiana knightiana
ATATATATATATATATATAGAAGCTTTGAAGAAATTTAGTGAGGTAGTTCTACAATTGGTAGCAAAACACCAATGAGGCTATGAGATTTAAAAAGAAACAAAGGCACTGAAAGAGAAAGATGTGAGTAGTGTTCAAGGAGGGTGTCATCACTTGTACCCAAATGATTATCCAACCCTTCCCTAAGCCTATATTACAAGCCAGAAAGTCCTTATGGGATCTCCAACCGAATGTTCTTAAAATGGCGACGAATTAAAATAAGGGCAAGCCTATGGTATGATGTGTTATAACACTTGAAATTCTTTGTGGGTGTGAGTGTGAGTGTAAATATGTCCCTTGTTGTCATTGTAAATATTGTGAGTTGGGACTTTTTTTCTTTGTGATGAAGGCACACGTACTGTAGAGTGTAACAGTAGTTGAGTTTTTGAAGTCGGGTGCAAGTACACTCAGTTGAGAGTAACATTTTGTCAAATAACTCGATGCTCAAAGTTCACAAGTTGAGTAGTTTCCTTGTAAATAGTAGTAACTGTTCATAATGGGTAATCGGATGAAATGCATGCTTGTAGTACTGACACTTAAAATTGTTCGTGGTCATAGTTGTTTCCAGCTTTGTAGTTAAAGTTTAAGTTACGATAGAGTCATTTCAGTTGCTTGAGGACAAGGAAGAGTTTATGTTGGGGGTGTTGATGTGCCGGAGAATTTTGGAACATTTTAATACCAAATTGCTTAGATTATAGCTTGTTTCAAGAGCATTTACCATTTATACTTATAGAATTTTGATGTTATGCAGTGCATGAGGCTTAAACACTCGTGAACATGGAAAAGAGATCAAAGGAGATAAAAAGTGAGGAAATTAACACTATGCGATCGCATATTTGACAAGAGGACGTCGCAGAACTAACATGCGAATCGCATAATGCACCAAGGGATCACATACCTCAACAGAAAGATAGGCCAAATTCAAGAGCAAGAATGCGGTCGATTATGCGACCGCATAACTCACATGCGAGCCGCAGAGTTAACCGCAGAATCCCTGGTACCTGATGCTGCCTCAAGTATGCGATGCAAATCTGCGGTCGCATATCAACAATGCGAACCGCAGATCAACAATGAGATGACTACCTGGAAATTAGGTTTAGAGACTCGAACGCATAGTTAACCTGAAGGGGTATTTTTGTCCGTTTTTTGCCCCGATTTTTAGCCCACTATAAATAGATTTATTAGGATTTTGTGGGTCATTCTTGTCTAGTCTTGGAGGGACATTACCATATTAATATTCTCCTCCCTTTTGGAAGCATTCGATTTAGAAATCCTTGGTTTTGTAAGCATTCATGATACTTATTATTCTTAGCTTTTTGTCATTTATTATGTGTAGCTAGCCTAAAATACTAAGGTTGTGGACCCTAAATGAGTGTTATGTATTTGGGTATTTGCCATTGAATATATGCATAATGGGTTGTTGATATTTATTTACTCTTCATTTCATATTTATTGTTAGTGGTTGCAAACATTAACTTATGCCATAAATTCTTTCTTAGCTTGTAAAAGTGGGTTAGACTTGGTAAGAGTAAATATCAATGACTCAAGGCTTTAAAACTTGTTTAATAGAATCACTTAGGAATAAGTTGGTTTTATTTGGCAATAAGTGATTTGGTTTTATTGCAACTCATTTATATTTGGGAAAATTATAAAGAGGAGATTCTACCCAATTATTGAAAAATATTCGGTAGACATTTAGAAATCATTACATATCAAGAACTTCCCATTAGAAATATATCATATTAATACCCATTTGCATTACACTTCATAAAAGGGGACACAACCTTGGTCTACTTAATCATATTAATTACAACTTTAATTAATTTTCATTGACACTACATTTACTAGATTATTACACAACAAACCCCCATATTCCCGTTCACTAATGGAATGGAATTATGATTTGAGTTGAGAATCACACTATCAAAGTATTATTTTCACACCTATTTCCTGTGGGATTCGACCTCAACCTTGTTGGGTTATTATATTTGACTTCGACCGCTTTACATTATTTTAAAGTGTAATTTGAGCGTATCACATTTGCAAACCCATTTGTCGCAATTGCGATGGACATGTAGGTTGGTCAGTGGCCGCATTGCGATGAAATCTTCGAAATTGCGAACCCATCAGAATTGTGACATCTACAGCTGATCAAAAGGCTAGAAGTCGGGAGTTCATCTCATATTCTCTCATATCTTAGATTTTAACATAAAAAATAATGTTAATCAAAGTGAAAATTTTTGGAACTTTGTCAAGTTTTTGAAAAATAAAAATTTGAGTTTTAAGAGTCGATTTGGACTCGGATTTTGAAACTAATCATATATAAGTGCTCATAGGATTATGGGTAGTTAGAATCTATCTTCGGACCCGGGTTTTGATCGGACGAGCTCTAGGTTGACTTTTGTTGACTTTTTAAAAAAAATATAATGATCATAGCTTTATCTATTGTAATTGATTTCCCTTGTATTGTCAATGATATTAAGTCAATTTTGGTTAGATTTGAGCCATGTGGAGGAAAAATTTATGGGAAAAGCTATTTTCGAGGGTTGAAATGGCCTAGTTGAGGTAAGTATTTTACCTAACTTTGTGTGGAGAAACTATCCCTTAGGATTTGGGATTTGATTGTGTCATTGGAGCTATGTAAAATGATTGGTTACAAAGGGATTTTTTTAGTTAACATGTCACAAGCTTACCCTATTTTTTTGTAACGTTTTTGTAAGAATAAAGAATTTAATTCGATTTTCTCTCTTATTTACTACGGCGACGAAGAATCAAGTTATCACTATATTTATTCCTATTGTAACTAGCAAATGCTGATACAGAATAAACCCATTTCAAAATAGGATAACATGCTAGATAGGGCATGAGTTCTAGTATCATAAACGTTTCCTCATATAAACAACCGCAAATTTGATCAATTAAAGACATAGATATATGTTCACCTAAAGCATATACTTCTGTTTTTTTGTTTTTTAGCATAAGGTTTTCCTCCTACTAATGAATCATAAGCATCTAAATTTTTTTATTAATATCAATGAAGAGATCTATTATACACAAGGTGACGAGTGGGTACATAGGTTATATGTGGTATTTGACTGGTTTAGGCTACTTAAACTCCTTCCATGCTTTAGTTGAATTGTCATACCATGTTCTAATCCTCATAGTCAATATACTCTTACTTGTGTTTGTTTATCCTTACATGCCTTAAACGATATCTTTAACACTTGTATTCAGACTCCCGCAGCCCGTACTCTAGAGCATGTGGTCCATGTTGTTTAGGTCCTAGAGGTTATACCAGTACAACCTATTTTTTGGTTTGACCCGAGGTTAGGGCTGCGCCATCTGAGGAGGAGCAACTTAGACTTGAGAGGTTCAAGAAGTATCACCCCCTTCCTTTCAGTGGTTTGGCTTCAAAGGATGCATATGGTTTTCTAGAGAAATGCCACTATATTCTCTGCACCGTGGGTATTGTGGAGACGAGTGGGGGTTGCCTTCACTACATTCCATCTATCAGGAGCATCATATCAGTGGTGGGGGGTTTATGAGGAGGGTAGCCCAGCTGATGCAGCTCCACTTACATGGACTCAATTTCCAGAGATGTTCTTGAGAGAGTTTGTTCCCTAGACCCTTAGGGATGCATGGCGCGTGGAGTTTGATGCGCCTGGGTACTATGATAGTGTCATAGTATGCTATCCGATTTAGTGATTTTTCCAGACATGCGCCTGCCTTGGTTTCTATAGTTAGAGAGAAAATTCATTGATTTATCGAGGGGCTCAACTATGGCATTAGATTCATTATGGATCGAGAGTTGGAGATAGATACCCCATATCAGCAGGTGGTAGAAATTGCACGAAGGTTGGAGGGTATGCTGGGCCGTGAGAGAGAGGACAAAGAGGCTAAAAGGCCTCGAGGTACGGGAGGATTTAGTGGTGGCCACGTTACAGGTAAATCCCGTCATAGTAGAGGCTATGTGAGCCGTCCAATTCACTCAGCACTTCCAGCTTCTAGTGGTGCTCCGGTTATTTTGAGATCTCAGGTTGCAGACTTTGCTTTGCCACTTTCTAGTGCGCCTCCTGCACGAGGTGCTTTCAGCGGCCAGTCCAGCTGACAAGGCCCGTGCCAGTCCTAGCAAACACACCCACAGAAAGATTTCTTTGAGTGTGGTGATACCCATTATATGGTTAGAGAATGGCCCCGACTCAAGAGGGGTGCACCTCCGTAGACTACTCAGGCTCCACGGATTCAGTCAGGTCCACAAACTTCTTAGGCCATGGTTGCTTCCCTAGTTGATGCTCCACCCATACAGCCAACTAGGGATGGGGGACGGGCGGGTAGGGGTTGCCCTAGGGGGGGAGGACATGCCATATTTTGTGCTTTTTCGGGCAGGACAAAGGAAATCTCTTCAGACGTAGTCATTACATGTATGATTCCAATTTGCCATAGAGATGCCTCGGTGTTATTTGATTCGGGATCTACTTGTTCATATGTGCCATCTTAATTTGCTCCGTATTTGGATATATCTGGCTATTCTTTGATTTCTCCTGTTTATGTGTTCATGCTTGTGGGAGATCCTATTATTGTCGACAATGTGTATCGATCGTGTTTAGTTATTATTGGTGGTTCTGAGACCAGAGTTGATCTATTGTTATTTAGTATGGTAGACTTTGATCTTATCTTGGGCATGGACTGATTGTCTCCCTACCGTGATGTTCTAGATTGTCACATCAAGACGGTGACATTGGCTATGCCAGGTTTGTCACAGATAGAGTGGAGGGGTGCATTGAATTATGTTTCTAGTAGTTTTGTGTCATTTTTAAAGGCTTAGAGGATGGTTGAGAAGGGGTGTGATGCATATCTAGCCTTTGCGAGAGATGTTAGTGATGATACTCCTACCTTTGAGGTAGTTCCGGTAGTGAGAGACTTCTCAGATGTATTTCTAGTGGATCTTCCGGGCATGTGGACCGATAGGGAAATCGATTTTGGTATTGACTTATTGTCGGGCACTCAACCCATTTCTATTCCACCATATTATATGGCCCCAACTGAGCTGAAGGAGTTAAAGGAGAAATTGCAAGAGTTGCTTGATAAGAGTTTCATTCGGCCTATAGTGTCGCCTTGGGGTGCACAGATTTTGTTTGTGAAGAAGAAGGACGGTTCTATGCGCATGTGTATTGACTATCAACAATTGAACAAGGTTACATCGAGGAACATATATCCATTGTCGTGCATTGATGACTTGTTTGATTAGCTACAGGGTGCTAGAGTATTCTCAAAGATTGATTTGCAGTCAGGTTATCTTCAGCTAAAGATTTGGGTATTCTGAAGACTACCTTTAGGACTCGATATGGTCACTACAAGTTCCTTGTGATGTCATTTGGGCTGACCAACGCTCCAACATCATTTATGCTCCTGGTGAATAGTTTATTCAAGCCATATCTTGATTCATTCATCATTGTGTTTATTGACGACATCTTAGTGTACTCCCGTAGTCGAGAATATCATGAGCAACACCTAAGGATCGTGCTTCTGACCTTGAGAGATAATAAGTTATATGCAAAATTCTCAAAGAGTGAATTTTGGCTTGATTCGGTGGCAATTTTGGGTCATGTGGTGTCGAGTGAGGGGATCAAGGTAGATCTAAAGAAGATTCAGGCAGTTAGAGTTGGCCTATACCGTCTTTAGCTACTAAGATTTAGAGTTTCCTTGGTTTGGCTGGGTATTATCGTCGTTTCGTAGAGGGTTTCTCATCTATTGCTGCACCTATGAACAGAGCTAGAAGGGTGCTCCATTCAGATGGTCCGAGGATAGTGAGGCAAGCTTTCAAAAGCTCAAGAGTGCTTTGACTACAACCCCAATGTTGGTGTTTCCTACGGGTTTGGGGTCTTACACTGTCTATTGTGATGTGTTACGTGTTGGCCTTGGTGCAGTGTTGATGCAAGACGGTCGGGTGATTGCCTACGTGTCTCAGTAGCTGAATACCCATGAGAAGAACTATCTCGTCCACGACTTGGAATTGGTAGCTATTGTTCGTGCATTGAATATCTAACAGCATTATTTATACGTTGTCCCTTGTGAGGTCTATACCAACCACCAGAGTCTAAAACATTTGTTCAAATAGAGTGATCTTAACTTGTGGCAGCAGAGATGGTTAGAGTTGCTGAAAACTATGTATCACCATTCTATATCATATCGGGAAGGCCAATGTGGTGGCCGATGCCTTGAGTTGAAAGGCAGAGAGCTTGTGCAGTTTAGCAAAACTACTGGCAGCAGAGAGGCCACTAGCATAGATATTCAGGCCTTAGACAACCAGTTTGTTAGATTGGATGTTTCAGGGCCCAGTCGGGTTCTTGCTTGCGTGGTTTCTCGGTCTTCTTTATATGATCACATCATAGAGCGTCAATTGATTCTTGAGGAGGCTCACAGTTCAGGGGACTCAATTCATTCGGGTACCGCTAAGATGTATCAGGATTTGAGGCAGCACTATTGGTAGTGGAGGTTGAAGAAAGACATAGTGGAGTATGTAGCTCGGTGCCTAAATTGTCAGCAGGTGAAGAATGAGCATCAGTGGCCGGACAGTTTTCTTCAAAGACTTGAGATTCCCAAGTGGAAATGGGAGCGTGTTACCATGGACTTTGTTGTTGGGTTCCCACGGGCTTAGAAGAAATTTGACGCAGTATGGGTGATTGTGGACAGGTTGACCAAGTCAGCTTATTTTAGTGAATGTTTCACCAGCTTACTCTTATTTCTTTTCTTTTTTTTGCAAAGTTTTTGTAAAAACAAAGAATTTAATTCGATTTTCTCTCTTATTTACTACAGTGACGAAGAATCAAATTATCACTATATTTATTCCTATTGTAACTAGCAAATGCTACTGCAGAATAAACCAATTTAAAAGTGGGATAACATGCTTGATAGGGCATGAGTTCTAGTATCATAAGCGTTTCCTTATAGGAACGACAACAAATTTGATTAATTAAAGACCTAGATATATGTTACCTAAAGCATATACTTCTATTTTTTCTTCTTTAGCATAATGTTTGCCTCCTACTACTGAATCATAAGCATCTAGATTTTTTAATTAATATCAATGACGAGATCTATTATACGCAAGGTGATGAGTGGGTACATGGGTTATATGTGGTATTTGACCGGTTTAGGCTAATTAAACTCATTCCCTGCTTTAGTTGAATTGTCATAGAATGTTCTAATCATCATAGTCAATATACTCTTACTTGTGTTTGTTTATCCTTACATGCCTTAAAGGATCTTGTTGACACTTGTTCTACATCTTACTTTATACATTGTTCTTATGCTTTAGTTGAACTTGTCTCTTTCATTGTACATGTTATCTCTTCCGTTGTTGACTTATTCCTAATTGAAGCCCTTGTTATATGTTATATTTTCCATTGTTGCTTTACCAATGTTTGAAGTATTTGTAACATGTTATCTCTTTCATTGTTGATTATCATTACTTGAAGTCATTGTAACATGTTATCTCTTCCCTTGTGAATTATTCTTACTTAATATCATATTTACACATTATATCTCTTATTGTGAGTTATTGGTGTTGAAGTATGAAATCCATTATTACATTAAGGCGAAGTGTTAATTGTTGAGGTATCATTTTTTTGGAGAAATTTACATTCATTGTTATTGTTGATATTCTTGTACACATTTGTCACGCCCCAAAACCGAGGAACGAGACCAGCGCCTAACCGGGTGATCTCGGTCAAGCGGACCTGGATTGCCTTTCCTGCCCAACGCATTACCCCGTGTTTACAATATACCTTATTCCACATGAATTATCACTTTAGAGTTTAAACATGAATTTACTACCTGAGTTCATTTCATCCTTTATCATTTCAATATTTGATAATCACAAAACATACAATAATTCTGATTCGGACCACGATTACTAGTAAACACATTTACCGCCCACAATACATATATGTACAACCCACATCATGTCTACGGAGTCTCTAAGAGTACTAAGGGTTTCCATAATACTTGTCAGCAACAAGGCCCCGGCTATACCTTAAAAGACATAACATATACAAAAAAGATGATGTAGACTACACACGTCCCCAAGAGAAAATGGGGCTCACCGGATCTGCTGAAGGTACGAAGGGGAAACACCACTATCGGCGGTTTGAGCTACCTGCTGTGGAACCACCTACATCCATATAAAAGATGTAGCGCCTCCGGCAAAAGGGACGTTAGTACCATTGAATAGTACTAGCATGAATGAACCAAGTTTATTCCAAGTCCAATCAAACAATACACAATTAGAAAGAAATAAGGGTAACCACACAAGTACCACACAAGTATACAGAAAACAACACATGAATATTTCACAGTTACTTGTTTCAATTTCTCATCTACTGCGGCGCGCAACCGGATCCCACTATACAGTCTCATCTCACCCTTATTACTTCGTGTTGCAGCGTGCAACCCGATCCCACCGTACAATCACAGTTCACCCTTATTACCTCTCCACCCTTATTACTTCGTGTTGCAGCGTGCAACCCGATCCCACCGTACAATCACAGTTCACCCTTATTACCTCTCCACCCTTATTACTTCGTGTTGCGGCATGCAACCCGATCCCACCTTACAATCACATTTCACAACAACAACCACCAAAAATTATATCACAAGGATCTTTATCATGAAGAACATAGGTTCATATCAACCAATAACTATGTGAAATCAAGGCACAATGATCCTTACTAATTAGTAATTCATATATGGTGTTGCCACTATCATTTAACTCAATAAAATCAGCCCATATTTACTTTCATTATTTACTACACAACATTTAGCACTTAGATACATTCAACACTTTATTTCATTATCATTTCTTTCGTTTTGCAGCGCCTTCTCTCATGCCGATGTATTCAACGTTCAACGAGATTTACACATGGTATGATAAGCACAAAGAATCACCCTTCATAATCTCAATTAGCATGGTAATTGACTTAAGAAAATCAGAGAACGAATTTGTACAACTCGACACAGCAGGACAAGCAATTCACATATGCTCAACCAATAATTTCATACCGTGTACTCGGACACCAACAAGGTAACTCTACAAAGATTAAAGTTAGCCATACATACCTTGAATCGGAATTCCCCTTTAATTTTCTACCACAATTCGCCGGACCTTCTAGCACCTTCAATCTAGTTCACAATGTGGCATAATTTAACTAATAATTAGGAACAATGATCATGTCTTGAACTCACTTGATCATTCTATCGAACATTAAGTGTTCCTTTAGGTTGAATGGCCTCTTTTTAGCGAAAGATTACTCTAACCCATTTCCTTTTACTAGATTATGATTAGTTGGTTACATGCATGCAAGACTCCTACCCCCATCTTCATGAACTCACCTAACCATGTTTTATTTTGACAGAAATCTTGAAATTAAGGTTGATGGGTAGAAGCTTACCTCTTGTAGTGAAGAAAATGGTGTCCTACTTGATCAATTCCAGGCCTGAGTAGTGATGGAGGAACAAATTTGATGAAGATGGCACTCTCTCTCTCTCTAGAACCCACTCTCCCCTCTCTCTAATTTATCAGAAAATGAGCTTAAAATGAAAGGGGGAGGTGTTTTAATGAACTGGGGGTCGGGTATAAAATTAGAGATTTAATAGTCCCGAAGCAGAAATGCGGTCAGGGCTGCGATCGCATTCCTGCTATGCGGTCCGCATTCCTGTCGTATAATTGGCCCTCCCATGGGCCAAAAAGAAAAGTAGACTGACCAGGTATGCGACCACTATGCGGTCCGCATACCTGTTATGCGATCGCATAGTGCGTCGCATAACTCCCTCCGCAAAAGTCAAGGTGCAAGAATGCGACAACTATGCGGCCTGCATTCGTGAAATGCGATCGCATTCTAGGCCGCATAGATGTCCTCAAAATGGACAGCAAACTGTCCAGGTATGCGACCACTATGCGGTCCGCATACCTGGTCTGCGATCGCATAATGGACCGTAGACTTGTGCAAATCTGGAAAATCGTATCTTTTAAGTCCCGGGGTACTTTTTACTCAAAAAGGGTTCGTTTTAAGAATTTTTACAGTTATAACAACACGGGGACCTATTCGGGCATTATTTTTAGCCATGAAATTTTATGGATCTTTACAACATTGTACTTGAGACATGGGCTATTGTTGTGGAAACATTGGTATTGTTGATTATTGGCACGTTGCGACATATGGGTACTTGTGGTGCAATTTGTTTTTGTGATGTGATATTGATGTGCATGCGGCGGTATAAAGATAGGGGTTAATGTGCATGTGGCGGCATATGTAGGAGTTATGTGCGTGTTGCTTGTAAGGGAATTACGTGAAGCCACACAACGTCATTAGGTGGGATAAAGTGAATGTAGCTGTTTCTAGAAAAATATTTTCAATATTATTTAAATGTAAGGCTCACACGGAAGTATAAGGAATGATTGTGATTGAAACTAAGAAACGTGAATACGAGGTGGTACCTCGGCTATGATTCTTATTGTATACGAGGCGGTACCTTGTTGTGATTGTTGTTGTTTATCTCATGTTGCTAAGAGTTATTTGGTGGGAAACGTTATTGTTTTTTTGTTCTTCCTTATTCTATCAGTTATGGTCCGTATATAATCATTGTGGTTCTTTTCAGTTGCTTCCTTTATGTTATCTCAATGCTTACAATCCTTTCATTAGCCTATGTTATTAACTTGTTTCATACTACTTATTTGGCTGCTTTGCATTATTTCTTGTTATTACATTTTCATTCTGATTATTATGTCCTATTAGGTGTCTTGACCTGGCCTCGTCACTACTGTACCGAGGTTAGACTTTATGCTTATTGGGTACCATTGATGTGTACTCATACTATGCTTTTGCACATTTCTTTGTGCAGATCCAGGTTCATATGCTCGTGCCAGACGTTAGTGATCGACTGTTAGCTTCTTTCCAGAGACTTCAAGGTATACCTACTCCGCATCCGCAGGCCTCAGAGTCACCTTCCTTTATCTTTACTTCCCACTGTACTTTCATTCGGAAAAGGATGTAGTAGACATTCTTGTTACTCTGTAGAGATCATGACTCAATTCCACCAGTTTTAGGAAAGTTGTTGGTGAGATTACTTTTTGGAAGACTATATGAGTTTTGTTAGTTCTATTTTAGTATTCCTGTTGATTATTTTTGTTAAGTTAGTATTAAACATTAGGCTCACCTAGTCTTACTAGGTGCGATCACGACATCCTAAAGAGGGAAATTGGGGCCGTGACATAGAATAAGGTTAAAAACCAATGAGTGATTATGAAAATACATCAAACTTGTTAAAATTTACTAACCAATAAAGTTGGGATAAAAATATCCTCAAAATATTCTCTAGTCCAAGCTCTAGCTTTCAAAATGGTGTAGAATGAATAAATCCCAACTTTCAGCATTAATAGCTGGACGATAGGTTTTCTTCACATTCTCGAAGCACCTGCCTCTTTCGCGGAGAGCACTGGCCCATTGGCCTACGCGTTTGCAAAGTCCCTTTTGCACTCGCGAAGTCATCCCCAGCCAAGCCTCCGCGCTCGCGACTTATTGGTCGTATTCACGATGAAGGACCCTCTTGCCTTCCCCAAGCCAACCAAAGCTACGCGTTCATGGGAGGCCACTCGCGTTCGCATCAGGTAATCCCCCCAGGCCCTCACATTTGTGATCCAACCCCTGTGTTCACCTACTATACCAGCCATATCCTAAACTTTCCCCATTCGGCGATAGAGGCTTCACAATCACGAAGCACTGAATCCTAAAAGCAAAAACCAACTATTTTCTAAGTCCAAAATTGTCCAAAACCAATCCGAAAATCATCTGAGCCCCTCGGGCTCCAAACCAAACATGCACATAAGTGTAATAATATCATATAAACCTTCTCTTTACCTCAAATCATTAAAATAGCATCAAATAACATGAATCAATCGTCAAAACACAAGATCTCAACTTGAAAACTCATTTTTCATTATCTTCTACATAATGTGTAGAAACGCGCTCGAGTCATCCCAGACCCCGACCAAACGTGTGTATAAGTCCAAAAGCACCATACGAACTTACTGAAATTGCCAAAACACCGACCAGAGGTCGTTTACCAAGAACGTCGACCGTAGTAAACTCAAGTTGTTTTTAAAGCCAAAAATCACATTTTCTTTTAAATTATATGTGAAAATTTTCCGAAAAACAAATCATGCACACAAGTATTATAACATATAATGAAGCTATGAAAGGTCTCGGAACACGAAAATAAGGGCTAGTACTCAAAATGAATCATTGGGTCGTTACAAATAACAACCCTCATGACAACTCATTTTCAAAGGATATTCACCATTGTCATCTAATGAAGCTATGAGAGGTCTCAGATCACGGAAATAAGGGCTATTACTCAAGACGACCTATCAGGTCGTTACAAATAACAACCCTCATCATAACTCACTTTCAAAGGATATTCGTCACTGAATGTTTTCTCACTCTAAATAAACAATGGTTCATGTGATGCATGCCCTTTCTCTAGAAGCTTATTTACATATCAACTGCCTTTTAGCTGATGTTGAAATCCTACAAGAAATTCGCTCCTCTAAACCACTTAAGGAACTAGGCCCAAGCGGATTTCATCCGATTTTCTTCCTAAAACACTGGCATGACACCAAAGGAGCAATCATCTGCTTTTGCATTGATATATTTTGCACCTCACTTCTACCCCCTGAACTTAACCAAACTTATATTTCCTTAATTTTGAGGGTAAAAACCCTGAACCCGTCAACCAATCTCACCCATCACCTTGCTTATGCAGATGCACCATCATTTTTTCATCTTCAGATGCAACATCACTTCAATTGATTATGGAAGTTTTGAGTGCTTATGAGATAGCTTCGGGGTAGTTGATCAACAAGCCCAAATCTGATGTGTATATGCATCATTCTACAAATATGGAGGTTGTAACCAAAGTATAAAATATTACAAGAATTGGTAGGCAAGATTTCCCTTTTGCCTATCTTGGATGCCCAATCTCTTACGCTAGAAGCAAGATGGAGCACTACCAGTGATTAATCAACAAGGTAAAAGTTATAAGAAGGGAAGGGAAAGCTATTTTCAATAGGAGGAAAAACTGTATTGATCTCTCATGTGTTACAAACTATGCCTATACACTTGCTCTCCGGAGTGAACCCTCCTGGCTTTGTGATCAATAAGCTACATAAACTTTTTGCTAGGATTTTCTGGAGAAACTTAGTTGATGGAAGAAGTAGACATTGGGATTCATGGGACACTCTGTGTATGCCTAAGAAGGAAGGGGATGTAGGTTTTAGATCACTACATGATGTCTCAAAATCTTTGTTTTGTAAACTTTGGTGGAATTTTAGGTAAAAAATATTGCAAAAAGATGAATGCAATGGTGGTACCTTGGAGAGATGGCTCACATATATGGAGAAAAATTCTTGAATGTAGGGATCTAATTGAGCATCAAATTGGGTGGCATACAAAGATGGGATCATCCTTTTTTGGTTTGATAATTGGATAGGAATTGGTGCTCTATATTTCATAGTTGCTCCAAATTTCGTGTCTGATAAAACTGTCCAGAATGTATATGATGTGGTGTTAGATGATGCATGGAATATGGAAAAGTTGCATGAGATACTTCCGGAGGAATTAGTTATTCATATCATTGACAACATTAAACCTCCAGTTATGCATGATGTTATTGACAAACCCTACCAGATGCTTGAAAATAGAGGCGAGTTTCGTGTCAAATCAACCTAGGATTATTTGAGAAGGAGAAAAGAGCCTTGCAATGCTATAAAAATTATTTGGGTAAAGGGATTACCATTTAAAATTGCCTTTTTATGTGGAAGGTATGGAAGTATAAACTACCGCTTGATGATTATTTTAGAAGAATGGGTTACCTAATGGCTTCAAAATGCTGGTGTTGTTTGAATCCGGAGAAGGAACGATGCACCACTTGTTTTTCAAGTCATATGCAGCTAACAAAGTGTGGCATTACTTTCTTCCATATGCAGGAATAAATTTTGAAGGGCTATCATTGCATCAAACAATAACAAAGTGTTGGACGTCCAATGTGGTGCGCAGATTACAACCTATAATGCAAGCATTATCATCCGTCATTGTTTGGGAACTTTGGAAGAGGAGAAATTGCTATAAACATTGGGAGGCAGTCTCTATAAGTAGGGTGATTTACCAGGTATCTTGCACTCTTCAAGCACTTGTTAAGGTAAGAAAGCCATGCAATCAGAATGTGCCTCACAAGTGGCCAGATTTATTGGCTTTACTGGAGCATTACAATCCTAATTTGAAGATTACTAAGGTAATATGGGAGTACCCTACTGCTATAAGGATTAAGGTGAACATATATGGTGCTTCTAGGGGCAATCGAGGAAGTAGTTCAACTGGTTTAGTATTGAGGAATGAAGAGGGTGATGTGGTTTATGCGTGTGGTAAGGAGATATAAGAAGGGACTAATAATGACAAAGGCAATGTTGGATGCTCGAAAATACTGCCTCGAACATGAGTATACACTCATGCAATATCATACTGATTCATTGTTGCTTAAGAATATTGTTGAAGGTGCATGGACTGCCCCATGAAATGTAGCTATTTATGTGGATGAGATCAAGGATTTGATGTTGAGATGCAATGTTCAGGTGTCACACACTCTTAGGGAAGGGAATAAGCTTGCAAATCATTTGGCAAATTATGCGTTGGATGTATTCCCTTTAAAGTGTCATGGCTTTAGTGAATTGGATGTGCAAGGTAGGAGGTTGATAAACAGTGATAAGTTACAATGTCCATACTTAAGAATCAAAGTTGCAAGGAGTTAGGAGCTGAGAGATGAGAAGTTCAAGGGGGGAGGAGATGAACGAGATCACTTCACCTAACCATCTTGTTCAAGTCCTTATGGGGAGAACATGGTGGACTTGTTTTTTACGAACATCGTGTTCTTTTTTGCAGGAGATGTTATTGTGTCCATGTCTTACCTATCAATACGAATTCATTGGGTGGTATTAGCACTAGATGCTCAATCCCTTGAAGAAGCATTGAGGGTAAGAACAAGCATGGAATCAAGGACTCAAAGCATGAACCTAGGGTGGGGCAGTGCTGCATTGACCTACAAATCTCAACACCCTAGAATCTTAAACATCAGGATACACTTTATATGTATTGACTCCATATGAAGATTGTCACGCAAAGGGGTGGATATTCCCCAGGTATGGACTTTGAAGGACACGCGATACAACATTATGCGGAGGCAAATTTTTGGTTCAAAGGAAACATTGAGGAGAGATGACATAAGGTACTTCAATAGTACACTATCTCAACAAATGTGTCATGAGAAATTGACTTTGAAAACCAAACGGAATCCACATGCGTTAGGGAGTAAACACTGCATGCTCAGAAGTGCACTAGTTTGCTGGACAGTGGACTCAACTAATTTTGTGTGGGGCTGGGCACTAGCTTTTGGTAATTCACTTCGTCAACTGTATTCTAGGATGAAAAAGGAATAGGTTGTTATGTGGGTGTGGAATTTTTCAACTGAGGAATCACAGGAAAGCAAGAGGTCAACTTCGTCAATCTCTTTGGCATTTTTACTTAAATCAGTGATGGCATTTGGGCAGGCTTTGAGCATGGGCAAGGGAATGGCACGACTATATTGTGAATATATTAGACAGAGTATGGTAAGCTCATGCTCATATTTGTAAAACAAATACGGGCAAGGTCACAAGCAGTGGCGGAGGCAGGATCTCAATGAAGGGGGTTCAAAAAATTCTTTTTGTAGCTAGTGGGAATTGAACCTAAGACCTTATCAAGATTTTGAACCCCCTTGACCACTAAACTACAGTTCTGAATTGTGTTAAGGGGGTTCAAAACTTAATATATAGAGTTAAAAAATAGATTTTGCCTTATATATACAGTGTAATTTTTTGGCGAAGGGGGTTCGGATAACCTCCTTCCGCCCCCCTAAATCCGCCCCTGGTCACAAGTGGTGGGAAACAATAAAATGATCCAGTTCTTAAGGCATTATTTGGCTAATTTTTATATCTACTTTGATAAACTATCTCATAGTGCAATATGTACTATCATTGTTGAGTCCTTTATTTAACTTTGATAATAGGAGATATGTAGCTTTCATTTTTTATTTTAACATTTTCTAAGATTCTATGACATTTTGTTTCTTGTTTTAAATATATATAAAAACTAGCCCTAGGCACCTTTCTTAGTGAATTTGCTAAAACCAATATCACCCCATAAGCCTCTACAACACCATCTACAAAACAATTACTAAAATTATTATCAACAACATCCATATGTACCTCTCGACTTAAATTAGCTCATACTAGAGTAGTTTCGTTCCCGGGCGACGCGCCATTGACAATGCAATTAGTGTTTAAGAATGTAACGACCTGACCAGTCGTTTTGAGCTATATTATTCCATCAATGGTTCGAGGTCTTGGGTAGCTTCATACTGTGTATCATGACTTGAGTGTATGGTCGGATTTGATTTTTGGATGTTTCGGCATTTATTTGGATAATTGATTCTCTCTCCTTCCCTTCTAACATTAACTGCATAACGTTCTAATCCCCCCATGGTAATCCCCAGTAGCTATACTCCGGCATCTGCTACTTTGTCGTCGTCGTTGTCGCCTCAGATGCTGTACAGGTAAGTTCACTTCTCTCTTTCCGTCCCCTCTCTCTCTCTCCCTCTCTTTCTCTTTCTCTCTCCTTTCTCTTCTTTCTATTCTTTTCCGATAGCTTCTGGCCCTTCTCTTCGCCAGAGTCATTTTCTTCTCCCTATCTTTCTCTGTTTGGGTGGGTGCAGCGACCAGTCGGAACGTGCATGTTCTAAGCGAGTTGCTGCAAGTCCGGCGACCCTTGATTTCCGGCGACTCTTTGTATTTTGCATTTTTCGACGACCCATGTCGTCTTGCTCAATCTTCTCCTTCCTTTCTCTCTTTCTCTCTCTCTCTCTTTGTCTTTCTCTCTCTACCCTTTGTGTGTGTGGGTGCGTTCTGTTTCTTTGGACATGTGCAACATTTTCCCGGCGTGGACAGATTATTTCCTAGCGTGTGTACAGATTCCCAACAAGTTTCATTAATTTCGGCAATTTTTGAATTGCTTTCCGGCGGGATGCAGCAGGACTGTCAGTGCTCTTTAGTATATCCGACACACTTCAAGAAAACTTCCGCCAGGTTCTTTCGTTCTATCTCCGGTATTCGTGGTATTGGTATTTTTTTTCTTTTTTCCTTGCCTGTATCTTTGACATCTACAGTATCCTGTTTCAAATATATTTAGTTAGACTTTTCTGCTTATATCTGTCTCTGTCTAATACTTTAGTGTTATAGCTAATACATAGTTTGTCTCTGCTTAGTTGTATCCCTTATTAGCACTTTGTGTACCAGTAGGTTTCTGTTTGGTCTATTCTTTTTGTAGCTTTGTGCGGGTCTAGTGGCCGTGGTGAGCTATGATAGGGTGAGGGCATGTCCTCGGAGGGAGCAGGGGAGGGGGTAGAGGTTAGGGTGGATAGGGGGTAAGGCACCTTCTAGGTTGAGAGTGGGGTCATAGAACATAGGGACTCTAACGGGGAAGTCTATAGAGTTATCAAAGATTCTCCATAAGAGGAAGATTAACATAGCTTGTGTCTAGGAGACTAGATGGGTGGGGAACAGAGCTCGGGAGGCTGATGGGTTTAAGTTGTGGTATTCAGGGAGGGTGAGAGGGAAGAACGGGGTAGGTATTTTAGTTGATAAGGATATAAGGGAGCTAGTGGTGGAGGTTAAGAGGGTGAATGACAGGTTAATGGCCATTAGATAATCTTGGGAGGGTATACTCTCAATGTAGTTAGTGGTTATGCGTCTCAAGCGGGTTTGGACGAGGAGGTTAAAAGACGTTTATGGGAAGATTTGGATGGGTTGGTGCGGGGTATACCATCCACCCGGAAGCTTATTATAGAGGGTGATTTTAATAACAGCCACATTGGGAGGTTGCTTGGGGGATATGACGGTGTACATGATGGCTTCAGGTTTGGAGACAGAAACAGAAGAGGTACTTTGTTGCTGGAGTCCCGTAAAACTTTTGAGATGGTGATAACTCGTGTTACCCGAAGAAGGCAAAGCACTTGATAACCTTTCGGATTACGGTGGCCAAGACCCATATTGATTATCTACTTCTCCGAAAATGTGATAGAGGTTTATGCACAGATTGCAAGGTCATCTCGAGTGAGAATCTTACGACCCAACATATGATTTTGATTATGGACTTAGAGATCAGGTGGACGAGGAAGAAGAGGGATATGTCTGGTATTCCTAGGGTCAGGTGGGGTGCATTGACTAAGTACAAGGTCCAGGAGTTGGGGGAGAAGTTGGTGGCTATGGGGGCTTGGAGGAGTAAAGGGGACGCGAATTGTATGTGGTCAATAACAACAAATTGTATTAGAGAGGCGGCAAAAGAGGTGTTAAGGGTCTCGAAGGTTTTTATTGTGGCCATAAAGGGGACTGGTGGTGGAACGAAGAGGTTCAAGGAAAGTGGAAGCCAAGAAAGCGGCATGTTTGAAGCTAGTAGAGAGTATAGACAAGGGGCAAAATAGTGCTAATGGGGAAGGATATAAGAAGGATAGGAAAAAGGCAAAGTTGGCGGTTACTGCGGCTAAGACCAGGGCATTTAGTCATTTACACAAAGAAATAAGGGATAAAGGTGGGGGTAAGAAGTTGTAAAGGCTAACGAAGGTGAGGGAGTGGAAGGCCCGGGATCAGGACCAAGTGAGGTGCATAAAAGACGAGGAGGGTAGAGTTTTATTGGAGAGTAACAATCTTACTTCCATAAACTCTTGAATGAAGAGGGAGATAAGAGCATTGTGCTGGGGAGATGGAGTACTCAGAGCGGCAGTGAGATTTTGGATACTGTAGACGCATACAAGTTGGGGAGGTTGTAGGGGCTATGTGTACGATGAGTAGGGGTAGAGCGACTAGGCCTGACAAGATCTCGGTGGAATCTAGAAGAGTGTGGGAAGGAGGGCTTGGAATGGATTGCTATGTTGTTTAACGTCATTTTTAGGATGAAGAAGTTGCCCGAAGAGTGGAGGCGGAGTATGATGATCCCATTGTACAAGAACAAGGGGAATATCCAAAACTGCAACAACTATTGGGGTATCAAGTTGTTAAGCCACATGATGAAAGTGTAGGAGAGGGTGATTGACGGGAGGTTAAGGAGGAGTGTGTCCATTTTCGAGAACCAGTTTGGTTTCATACCAGGAAGGTCGACTACTGAGGCCAGTCACATTGTGAGGAGATTGGTGGAGCAGTGTAGGGCGGTGATGAAGGATTTGCATATGGTGTTCATTGACCTAGAGAAAGCCTATGACAAAGTCCTGAGAGAGGTTCTATGGAGATGTTTGTAGTCTAGAGGAGTGTCTGTAACGTATATTAGGGTGATTCAGGACATGTATGATGGAGCTAAGACACGGGTTAGGACAGCAGGAGGAGACTCTGACTACTATCCGGTTGAGATGGGGTTGCATCAGGGATCAACACTAAGCCCATTTTTGGTTTCCCTGGTGCTTATTAATTGCGGATGACATAGTCCTGATTGATGAGTGAGGTGGCGTTAACGAGAGGCTCTGGAGAAATACTCTGGAGTCTAAGGCTTTCAAGTTGAGCAGGACCAAGACAGAATACTTGGAGTGCAAGTTCAGTAGTGTTACCCAGGAGGTAGACGGGGATGTGAGGCTCGATACGCAAGTCATTCCGAGGAGAGAGAGTTTCAAGTATCTGGGGTCTATAATTCAAAAAGATGGGGAGATAGATGAGTATGTCACACACCGTATCGAAGCAGGGTGGATGAAGTGTAGGCTCGCTTCTGATGTCTTATGTGATAAGAATGTGCCGTTGAGGGAAAGATGCGTGAGGCAAAGTTGAGATGGTTCAAGCATGTTAAGAGGAGAAGCAAATATGCCCCAGTCGGGAGATGTGAGAGGCTGGCCTAGGGAGGTCATACCAGGGGTAAAGGTAGGCCAAAGAAGTCTTGGGGAGAGGTGATCAGGCGGGACATGGCACAACTTGAGCTAACCGAGGACATGACCCTAGATAGAAGGGTGTGGATGTTGAATATTAGGGTAGAAGGTTAGTAGGTAGTCGTGTGTTTCCCTTTGTCTTCTCTACTTCAATAGTATTAGTGCTAGCATGGTATATTTTTTTCCTTAGTTTTCTATATTCGCATGTTTTGTTCCGTTATTACTTGCCATCGGTAATTCCATAGTTTGCTAGCAGTACTTCGTTCATATTCTCATTTGCTAACTTGGATTTAGTTTTCTAAATATATTGTCTTGCTATTACTTGTTATCGGTACCTCTTTCATATTCTCTGTTGCTATCTTCGATTTAGTTTTCTAAATATATTGTCTTGCTATTACTTGTTATCGGTACCTCTTTCATATTCTCTGTTGCTATCTTCGATTTAGTTTTCTAAATATATTGTCTTGCTATTACTTGTTATCGGTACCTCTTTCATATTCTCTGTTGCTATCTTCGATTTAGTTTTCTAAATATATTGTCTTGCTATTACTTGTTATCGGTACCTCTTTCATATTCTCTGTTGCTATCTTCGATTTAGTTTTCTAAATATATTGTCTTGCTATTACTTGTTATCGGTACCTCTTTCATATTCTCTGTTGCTATCTTCGATTTAGTTTTCTAATTATTTGTCTTGATATTACTTGATATCAGGACTTTTTTCATCTTCTTTAGCCGAGGGTCTATCAAAAACAGTTTCTCTACCCTTCCAGGGTAGGGTTAAGGCTGCGTACATCCTACCCTCCCCAGACCCCACTTGTGGGATTATACTAGGTGATTATTGTTGTTGTTGTTGAATGATTCTCATTTAGAAGCTTAAGTTGAAGATGTTGACTGAAGTTTCACTTTTGTAAAAATGACCCCTGAACAGTGCTTTGATGACCCTGACAGGTTCATATCGTGATTTTTGACTTGGGCGTATGATCAGAATTGAATTCGGAGGCTCCTAGGTTGATTTGTTATGTTTTACCGAAAGTTGGAAATTGAGGGTTTAGAAATTCCTAAGGTTTGACCATAGTTTGACTTTATGGAGATCAGGTTTGGGTTTTTGATTTCGAGACGTTGGAACATATCCCTTTTTCTATTTGGAACTTGTATGCAAAGTTTGGCATCATTCCGAGTTGATTTGACAGGAATCAGACGCGCGGTTGTGTTTTTAGAAGTTTTTGAGTTTCATGTAAATTTAATGTGTTTTGTAGGTTCGGTTTGTGAATCTGGGTGTTCTTTAGATGATTAGATTGTGCAAGGAGTTTGTATTATGCTTTTAGACCTGTGTTGATATTTGGTTTAGAGCCCCGAGGGCTCGAGTCAGTTTTGGACGCTTTCGGAGTGTTTGAAGAGTTATAGCTATGCTGGTTTTGCATAGATGTTTCAAGTGTTACACCCCATATTTTTGCACGTGAGAGTACGTCGTAAGTCAACTGATGTAAGCTCAGAAATGATATTGTCATTGTAAGTACATAAAGTAAGTTAATTATGTTATCATGGAGGTTACAAATTTTTAAGATCATGGATAACAAGTACCAGGAGGGTTGAAAGGCTTAGAAGCTAAAAAAATTGAAGAAAATAAGTTTTGTCAAAAGTCGACAAGTTAGAATGTTATAACATGTACTTTTAGGGTGAGACTAGGGTGCTTAAATTTATAAGGAGGTTATATTTATGATTTATTTTAGTTGTATGATAGTCGTGTGTTATGTTTTGAAGTCAAGAGAGTTGTGGAACAAAAGTTGGCAAAGGTCATCACAAGTTGTATTCATAAATATGCTAAGAATTAGGTCAAATGTAGATACTATTTTCTCTAAATATACTTATAATTAAGGGATTATCTACATATAAAATTGAATATCTATGAGTATAGTTTCCAGCGCATTAAATCGTTTGTCGATACGACGTCGGAGTAGAGAGATATCCGTATTTGTGTGAGACTGCGCAAGCAGCTCTGTTGGGACCCACTTGAGATGGCCACCATCCTTACGTCTTTTAAAAGATTTTTCATCCTCATTTCCGATCATTTCTCATCCAAATTTCGTCCAAAACCCTCCCTAACATATCCCAAGATCCCAAGAACCAAACTCAATGGAAATCAACTAAAATTATCATCAAAGGTGTTAAAGATTACAAGAGAATGCTTCTATGATGTTGTGGTGTGATTGAGGGCTACTGTGAGCTAAGTTGAGATAGGATTTCAAGTTGTAGTTGTTGTTCAAGGTATGTATAACATATTCTTTATTTTTCCTAAGGTTAATCTTGTGTTGGTTGTGTTGTTTGAGGGAAAAACCATAAGATAGCACTTGAAAGAACATGGGATATGGTTGTCTTTTTGGTTGGACTATTTTGTGGCTAAATATATGGTTTGTGGTGGTTGGAAATTGTGAGAAATAATTTGATAATGTTGTGGCTGCTGTTGTTAAGCTTTTCTAGGTGTTAATTAAGTTTATTAAAGAAGAAAAGATGAAAACAAGTGATAGACGATAAAAATTAAGGTGCTAGATGTATGTGGCTGTTTTGGAAGGCATTTTGTGGATGTTTTGAACTAGAAATAATATATACACATAAGTATGATGTTCTGAAGGTTGTAAAATAATTTATGGAATAAGAGTTGGATTCAATTTATATGTTGTTGTGAGGTAAACCGAGTTTGCCGCTCAATATGGTTGTTAAGATGATCGGAGAAACTCATATTGGATTATGTTGCTGTTGTTGCGATTGTTGGTTATATTTGTTGTTGTTGGGATGTTGATGACCCTTAGTGATCTTTGGGATGTATTAAAAATAGGGGAGTTGCTTCCCAATTTTCCTTAAGCCATACGACTAGCCAAATACGATGCAACAACATTATATGTTAACGACAATCTCATTTCACTTGTTGTAGATGCAAGAATTTGTGTTGAGCTTGGTTGAGTAATAAGGAAGAGATCATACAGGTATGTTAATGCTATCCCTTATTTCCTTTTGTCACGATCCATATGATACAACAAAATGAGCAAGCACGCAAGTTTCACAAATGATTCTATTCTTAGAAGTACTAGGGTTGCCTATGTTCTTGATTCCCCATATGTCCTACTATCCTATCGTCTGTTCATGGGTCTCATGACATTCCGAGAGATCTTATTGACTTACTTCATTATGCATTGCATTCATTTATACATATATATTGACTCATGACCAGATGGTGTTATATACGCGTATAGTATATGTATATGGCGTGTGGGGAAAGGTTATGATGTTATATATGCACCACCACCTGATCAGTTGGTATACGTTGATGATTTTGCCCACGGAGGTCGAGATGATATGATAGGATACCCTCAGAGGCTTGAGGATGTTATATACGCATATACATATGCATGATATGACATTTACATGCACATGTATGACATTATAATTGTTTTATGATTCACATAGCTATTCAGACTTATAGGTTGAGTACTTTACTCCATATTTCTTGTCTTTTATATACTACTTTTCATTTCTTACATACTCGGTACTTTATTTGTATTGATGTCCGTTTTTTCTAAGGATGCTGCATTTCATGCCCGCAGGTCCTGAAAGACAGGTTGACAGTCCTCCTAGTAGGATATAAGCTCAGTGGAAGGTATTGGTGCACTCCACTTGCTCCGGAGTTGCTTATCTAGCCAGTATGATTTGGACATGTATTGATTGGTATGTCGGGGCCTTGTCCCGACCTTTATGACATTTATGTACTCTTAGAGGCTTGTAGACAGATTTATGTGTATGGATACTTGTATAACCTTTTCGGCCTATGTTTTGAGTGTACAAATATTCCTATCGGCGTTGTAGACCCATATGTCACATCTATAAGTTTCTATATCATGTTGGGTCGTCCTATGTCTAGTATTTCCTTTTGTTTTACTCAGGTTATCTCACGACGACCCTTCAAGCCTATTTACCCATGATAGTATGATAAGAAAGATACGTTATGTTTGTACTCGATTGGGTAAGGCACCGGGTGCCCATCACTGCCCATCGATTTGGGTCGTGACATCAGGTCTCGGGAATGCAAGATTTGTTCGCATTTGCAAGGAGGGACATCACATTTGCGAGATATGCTGGGACTGCAATCTTTGCATTTGCAAACACTTTGTTTGCACTTGCGATGGGTGTCTGGGCTACGCTATATCGCATTTACGATATAAGGGTCGCTTTTGTGAAGGGTCTGACTTTGCAAATGCGAAGTCAGGGTCGCATTGCGACATTTCTAGGGTTTTAATTAGGAGCCGCATTTTTGAAGGTTTGTCTGCATTTGCGATATTCACAGCTGAATATAAGGGCTGGAAGTCAGGATTTTAGTCTCATTTTCATATCTTTGAAACCTAGACTCGGTAGGAGACAATTTTGAAGAGGGATTTTCACATGCAACTACTGGGTAAGTGATTTTGATCAATTTTCAATTATATTACATGATTATATATGGGATTTAGCATCAAATTTGTTCAAATCAAAGGGAAACTTTTTCTATGCTTTTGAAAAATGAAAATTTAAGATTTGAGAGTAGAATTGGACTTGAATTTTGAAACAAATTACATATATAGACTCACGGGGTTGTGGATAGTCAGACTCTACCATTAGACCTGTGTTTTGCTGGGCGAGCCTGGAGTTGACTTTTGGAGAATTTTTATTATTGGAATTGATTTCTCTTACATTATTTGATGTTATTAAGTAGATTTTGGTTAGATTCGGGTCGTGCGGAGGCCGATTTTAAGGAAAAAACTATCTTTGAGTGTTGATTTGGCCTACTTGAGGTAAGTACCTTGCCTATCCTTTTGTGGGGGAACTATACCGTAGGGATTGGTTTGATTTCATTATTTGAATTACGTGGAGGACGTGTACATGAGGTGACGAGTGTGTACACAGACTTATATGTAGAAACTTTACCGGTTTAAATCCTTTGGCTTCTTATGTACATCTAACTGATGTTGCACTATAATGTTATGTTCTCCATTGTTACATTTACCCTCACATGATATATCTGAAGTTTTCAGTACATGTTCTATCTTTTATTGTCAAATATACTCTTATGTGCTTTAATTGATGTTGTTGCCTCTTATTGTCATGTTATCTCTTGCATAGCTGAGTTACTCTTATTTGAAGTCATAGTTAAATGTTATGTTTTCCATTATTGATTTACTCTTATTTGAAGTTGTTGTTACATGCTATCTATCTCATCGTTGAGTTATCCTTATTTGAAGTCCTTATTACTTTTTATGTCTTTCATTGTCGAGCTTATTCTTCCGTTTCATTGTGTTGTTGTAATTCTTGTATTGATTTACTTGCCGTAATCTTGCATTATTATTGTTGTTGTTGTTCTCAGTGTTGTTGAGCCATGGGCTATGTGTGGTTGAGGTGTTGGAACTGTTTTATGGGAAACGTGTTGGTATAAGGGCACATGTGGTGCGAGTTGTTACATACGTTGTTCTGTTTTTGACACATGTGGGATTGTTGAGGGGATTGTCTGAGTGTTTGCACGTGATTCGTGCTATTGTTATTATTGATATTTGCACATGCCGTGAGACAAGGTGGGCTATTTCAGAGATGACTTGTGATGGTCTGGGGAATTGTTATTGATGATAATTGTGTGGTGGTGTGACCTTTTGTGTGTGTCATGCATATTACGAGTTTTGTTGTGTTATTTTCAATGTGCTATTCGGTGCATTTGATTTTACCTGTTGACTTGAGCTATGATAGTACACTTGCACAAGAAAACACAGTAGCATGTCACCTATTTCAGTCCAGGAGTATGAACCTTGATGTTTATTGATCATTTACATATGTTCTTGTATACCTGCCTCTTGTGCGTGAATTAAACTATTAGTACGTGAATTGTCTGTGTGGATATAAGGTATTGGTTCTATTAGCACGTGAGATATACGTGCAGATCTGAGGTATTAATGGTATATTAACGTGAGTATTCCGTGCAGCACATGAGTTTTTAGTGCGGTTGTAATTTTTAATGTGAGTACGAGATGCCAGCTGATTATGATTTGTGATTAGGGACCCGTGATTTTGATTATGAGGTGAAGTACCTCGGGGTAATTCTTGTGTAAACATTGTTTAAGAATGGTTGATTATTTGGTTGTTACTTTTTATCCTTACTTGGGTTCACTGATTCTTTAATTGTGTTCTGATTACTTATCGGCGTTATCACCTGTTTACGCCTTGTTGCTAATTGTTGATTTTACTTTCCGTTTACTAGTGTTGTATTGTTACTCTTTCTATGTTTAGCCTTATATTGATACTTCTTCCTTTGTTATATTTATATTCATACTTTCACATGTTATTATGCTTAAGCAGGTGTCTTGATTGCTCGTCATCACTACTTCACCGAGGTTAGTCTTGATACTTACTGATACCGCTGTGGTGTACTCATTCTACACTTCTGCACATTTTTGGTGCAAATCTAGGTACCTCTGAGTGTACCGGTTGTTAGATAGCTGTTGGAGATTTGCTACAGAGAATTCAAGGTATACCTGCCACTATGCTCACAAGTCTCAAAGTCACCTTCTGGAGCTTTACATTGTTATTGTTTACTTCTTTTCCAAATAGTGATGTATTTGATATTCTTATTACTCTTAGAAAGGCTTATGACTTATACTACCGTTTTAGGATATTGTACATCTATTGATGGTTATTGTCTTTGTATAGCAATTATTGGTTCATGTTAAATGGTTGATTGTTTTAAATTTATTAATAACTCTCTATGTGTTAGCCTTATCCTGTCCTAAGGACTAGGTGCCATCACGACTTCTAAGGAGGGAGTTGGGTTGTGACAAGATGGTATCAGAGCTCCAAGCTCAAAGATGCTATGATTCATAAGCAAGTTTAGTAGAGTCTTGTAGATCGGTATAGAGATGTCTCTACTTATTTTTTAGAGGCGACAAAACAATTAAGAAACTTCACTTATTTTATTACTATCGTGCGAGTTTATTGATTTCAGAGTTTGAGCCTTTGTCATTCTGTTCTCTCACAAATGGTGAGAACACGAGCTAACAGTTCTGGATGATGCTACCCCTATAGCTGGTGTTGCTAGGGGCCAGGGCAGAGGTAGAGGCAAAGGCATAGTCCAAGGAGGAGAATGTGCTATAACTAGGCACCTGCTAGAGCGCTAGTAGCTAAGGGGCCACCAATAGCTGCAGTTGGGGGACACGCACCAGAGGCGCTTGTTGTTACCCCTGGACTTCAGGAGACCTTAGCATAGTTCCTAAGCATGTTTGGTACATTGGCTCAGGCGGGATTGATTCCGGTCACACCATCTACTTCACAGACTGGAAGAGAAGCTCAAATTACTACTGCCCGTACTCTAGAGCAACAGGCTCACATTGGTCAGGTTCCGAGTGTTATGCCGGTATAGCCTGTTATTCCGGTTCATCCTGAGGGCTGGCTAGAGGCATCAGACAAGTAGTAGACGAGGCTTAAGAGATTCAAGAAGAATGATCCTTCTACTTTCAGTGGCACAACTAGTGAGGATGCACAAGGTTTTCTAGATATGTATGACTGTATTCTCTGCACATAGGTATTGTGGAGGTGAGAGGAGTTTCCTTTACTACATTTTAGATGTCAGGAGCAGCATATAGATGGTGGCAGGCTTATGAGGAAGGTAGGCCAGCTGATGCAGCACCACTCACTTGGAGTCAATTTTCAGAGATTGTTTTGAGAGAGTTTTTTCCCCAGACCCTTAGGGATGCATGACACACATAGTTCGAGCAGCTGCACTAGGGCACTATGACAGTGTCGGAGTATGCCATCAGATTCAGCAAGTTGTCCCGACATGCACCTACCTTGGTTCCTACAGTCAGATAGTTGGTCTATAGATTTATCGAGGGGCTCAGTTATGGTCTTAGATTCAACATGGCTGGAGTGTTGGAGACAGATACTCCATTTCAGCAGGTTATAGAGATCGTTCGGAGGTTGGAGGGTATGCGAGGACGAGAGAGGGAGGATAAGGAGGCTACGAGACCTCATGGACCGGGAGGATCTACTGATCCTAACTTTGGAGGCAGGGTGTATCATGGTAGAGGTTTTGTGGTTCAGCCAATTTAGTTTGCACTTCAAGTTTCATGTGGTACTATAGATAGCCATGGGTCCCAGAGTACCCGTACCAGACAGCCTCCACAACCACGTTAGTGGAGAGGTTGCTTTAAGCGTAGGGATACCAGCCACATGGAGAGAGATTTTCCCATACTCCGGATGGGTGTGACATAGCAGAGTATTCAAGCTACAGGGTCCACTCTAGGGATGGAGGTTAGGTGGATAGAGGTCGTCCTAGAGGGGGAGGCTAGACCCATTTTTATGCTTTTTCTGGATTGACTAAGGCTGCTAAATCACATGATGTCATTACAGGTATGGTGTTGGTTGGTTATAGAGATGCATTAGTATCATTTTGATCTGTTCCCATTTATAAGTTAGATTCAACTTACCTTGCTTCGTATGTGGTTATGTTTTGTGATTCTTGTACTTTGTTCATGTGTTCGTGAAAGTTAGGGGATTCTATTATGATAGCCTGTGTCAATCATTCTAGTTTGGTTGCTATTGAGGGTCATGAGGCTTAGGTGGACTTTCTATTAGCTAATATTGTAGGTTTGATGTGATTGCTTGGTGTTTTGGGCATGGCTTGTGATTTGGGTGTTCTACAGGTATTGGAAGTTTGTTACGTGTTGTGGATTTAGTTATACAAAATTGAGTTAGTTGAGTGTTTTAGTGTTGAGATATTTATCTTACTTGTGATTTTGAGTTTAGGATGGGAACCTTGTGTTCTTTGTGGATAGGCGTGTTTTTACCGAGCTATGTGCCGTGGTGAGGTTAAATTAGGGTAAGATTCATTGTGGTTGTTGCGTGTGTCCTTCTTCTTCCTTGTGGATTGGATCCATAGTACGGTATCAATGAGGAGTTGCACCTATTAGACTTGTTTGATAGTTCTCTCATATTTTTGTCTTTTCATGTTTAGTTATATTCGGGTTGTGCTTGTTAGGCTGGATTGCGATATATGTGCCCACGTGGCATCTTGGTGTGGCTTGTTGGTCGGGTGAGTAGTTATGAGATTCACATGTTTTTTTCATTAGTGTCAGTTCTAGGAAGGTTTGGGACAAGGTTCTAGTTGATACGAGACTATTTACCTGTACCAGGTTAGGTAATGAGCAACTATTGTGGTTAGAGTTGTTGCTATGGGCATATGAGTGGTGTGTTATGTCGTGTGGCTATATTTTGTGGATGCATGCATGAGCGATTGCATCTATTTGGGGATCTTATAGTGTGTTTATATGAGAATCGGGTCCTTGATGGGTGTTGAGATTTGGTTCTAAGGCTTATCGGCGTGAATGAAGGAATAAACTTCAGTTGTGATGATTTGTTCGGGCTTATGTGGATTGGGGTGACATAGGATCACCCGTGTGAATATGTATGGTAAATTTATACCGTTATTTGATGGCTTGGGAAAGACTTTTGGCACGTCCGAGGATGAACATTTGTTTAAGAAGGGAAAATGTAACGACTTACTGGTCATTTTGAGCTTTAGCGTTCCGTTCAGTGGTTCGAGGTCTTGGGTAGCTTCATATTGTGTATCATGACTTGCGTGTGTTGTCAGATTTGATTTTCGGATGTTTCGGGATTTATTTGGATGAATGATTCTCATTTTAGAAGCTTAAGTTGAGATGTTGACATTCATTTTAGAAGCTTAAGTTGAAGATATTGACCGAAGTTTGAATTTTGTCAAAATAACCCTGGAAAGGTGTTTTAATGACTCAGGCTCGTTTGTATCATGATTTTGGACTTGGGCGTATGCCCAAAACTGAATTCGGAGGCTCTTAGTTTATTTTGGCATGTTTTGCCGAAAGTTGGCAATTTGAAGGTTTAGATATTCCTTAGGTTTGACCATGATTTGACTTTATGGCTATCGGGTTCGGATTTTTAGTTTTGGGACTTGGAATAGGTTTGTTTTGCTATTTGGAACTTATCTGAAAACTTTAGCATTATTCCAAGTTCATTTGATAGGAATCAGACGCACAATTGTGTTTTTAGAATTCTTGAGTTTCATGTGTTTTGGAGGTCCGATTTGTGGTTTCAGGTGTTATTTTGATGGTTTGATCGCGCGAGCGAGTTCACATTTTATTTTTAGACTTGTGTTGATGTTTGGTTTGGAGCCCCGAGGGTTCGGGTGAGTTTTGGATGCATTTCAGAGTGTTTGAAGAGTTTTAGCTTTGCTGGTTTTTGCACACATGCTTTAGGTCTCGCAAATGCGAGATTTTGTTCGAATTTGCGATCTCGCATTTGCGATGAGGGACATCACATTTATGAGTTATGATGCAACTACAATGTTCGCATCTACGAACACATTGTTCGAATTTGTGATGGGTGTCTGGGTTGGGTTATATCGCATTTGCAATCTAAAAGGGGCGCTTTTGCGAAGGTCCTGACTTCGCCAATGTGACGTCATGGTCGCATTTTCGACATTCCCTGGGTTTCATCAGGAGCCGCATTTGCGAGGTTTTGTCTGCATTTGTGAGGGTTCACATTTGGAATCCTATGTCGTATTTACGACATTCGCACCTAAACATAAGTGCCGAAAGTCGAGATTTTAGACTCATTTTCATATATTTGAATCCTAGACTCGGTAGGAGGCAATTTTGAAGAGGGATTTTCACATAAAACTATTGGGTAAGTAATTTTGATCAATTTTCAATTATATTACATGATTATATATGAGATTTACATCAAATTTGTGAGAATCAAAGTGAAATTTTTGGGAACTTTGTATATGCTTTTGAAAAGTGAAAATTTAGGATTTGAGATTCGAATTGGACTCAAATTTTGAAACAAAACACTTATATAGACTCGTGGGGTTGTGAGTAGTCGAAATCTACCCTTGGACCCGAGTTTTCACCGGGCGAGCCAGTTGACTTTTGTTAACTTTTGGGGAATTGTACAAAGATCATAACTTTACTTGTTGGAATTGATTTCACTTGCATTATTTGATGTCATTAAGTCAATTTTGGTTAGATTTGAGCTGTGAAGAAGCTGATTTTTAAGGGAAAAGCTATCTTTGAGTGTTGATTTGGCCTAATTGAGGTAAATATCTCGTCTAACCTTGTGTGGGAAAACTACCCCATAGAGATAGGTTTGATTGCATTATTTGATTTATGTGGAAGACGTGTACACGAGGTGACGAGTGTGTACACAACCTTATATTTGGAAACTTAATCGGTTTAGACCCTTAGGCTCCTTATGTACTTCATTGAAGTTGCTCTATCATGTTATATTCTCCATTGTAAATTTACCCTCACATTCTTTATTTGAAATTGTTAGTACATGTTCTATATTTAGTTGTCAAATGTTATCTTATATGGTTTAATTGATGTTGTTGCCTCTTATTGTCATGTTATCTCTTTCATAGCCGAGTTACTCTTATTTGAAGTTACAATTATATGATATCTCGTCCATTGTTGATTTAGTATTATTTGAAGTCATTGTTCCATGCCATCTCTCTCATCGTTGATTTATCTTTATTTGAAGTCATTATTATTTGTTATGTCTTTCATTGTCGAGCTTATTCTTCCGTTTCATTGTGTTATTGTAATTCTCGTTTTGATTTACTTGTCGTACTCTCGTGTTATTATCGTTGTTGTTGTACTCAGTGTTGTGGGGCCGTGGGCTATGTGTGGTTGTGGTATTGGAACTGTTGTTATGGGAAATATTGTGGTATATGAGCACATGTGATGCGAGTCATTATATTACGTTGTTATGTTTTTGGCACATGTGGGATTGTTGAGGGGATTGTCGAGAATTTGCATGTGAGTTGTCCGTGCTATTGTCATTATTGATATTTGCACATGCGGCGAGAAAAGGTGGCTATGTCGAGGATGATTTGTGATGATATTGGGGCATTGTTATTGATGATAATTGTGTGGTGGTGTGACCTTCTTGTGTGTGTCATGCATATTACGAGTTTTGTTGTATTGTTTCCAATGTGCTATTCGGTGCCTTTAATTTTACCTGTTGACTTGAGCTATGATAGTACACTTGCACAAGCATACATTGTAGCATGTCACCTATATCAGTCCATGAGTATGAACCTTGATGTTAATTGATCATTTACATGTGTTCTTGTGTTCCTGCCTTCTGTGCGTGAATTAAACTGTTGGAACGTGAGTTGTCTGTGTGGATATGAGGTATCGTTACTATTGGCACGCGAGTTATCCGTGCAAATCTGAGGTAGTAATGGTATTGTCGCCTGAGTTGTCCGTGTTATTGTGATTAGTAAAATGGGTTTGAGATGCCAAGTGATTATTTTCGTGATTTGGGACTTGTGATCGTGATTATGAGGTGTTGTACCTCGGGGTAATTCTTGTGTAAACCTTGTGTAAGAACGATTTATTATTTAGTTGTTACTTGTTATCCTTACTTAGGTTCTCTGGTTCTTTAACCGTGTGTTAGTTACTTTGCGGCGTTATCACCTGTTTACTCCTTGTTGCTAATTGTTAATTTTACTTTCCATTCATTAATGTTGTGTTGTTACCCTTTTCATGTTTATCCTTATACTAGTCTTGATACATGTGCGTTGCACGTGTATTCTGAGTCATGTAATACATGTTTGCATATAAAAATGTCTTAAAGCAAAATTTTTAATAAATGATTATACATAAATAAATAAAAAAAATAAAGCACAAGTGAATGGTCAATAAGGACCACTAATATAATCATCTAATACTACGAAGATAAAAAATAAATACATGTAAACTAAGATAAGAATCACAATTATACAGCTATTACATATTGTTCCCGCTAATACATCCATAGACAGATGGCTCTATAAATATGATTAGTGTTAATGCTGTAAGAACTATGATCTAAGAAATCAAGTTCCTAATAGAATTTACAAGACTGGTAATAAATAATTATGTAATAAGCTACATCACACTCATATCAGGGGCGAAGCTGCACTTTTGTAAGGGTAGTCAGTTAGATCACTCTTCGTCAAAAAATTACACTATATATAGGTAAAATATTAGATTTTAGAGATATATAACGTATATTGAACTTCCTTTATCGGAATTTTTTAATACTTATTTCAATATAATTTGAATACCCTTGAAAAAATTCCTTACTTCAGCACTTTCTTTTATAAGATGGATTGTATCATCTTTAGTTTCTAAATGACGTACAATGATGGTCCTTTTCAAGGCAAAAAAATATGGAAAATTATAAAATTAAGGGGCTCAAGAACAGAAACTCTAGGAAAAATAGTCCCTCAAGACATCAATAACAGTAACATATTCATGACTATACGCTCTAATATCTTTTTACTTCTTCAATTAAATATATATATTACATGATAACCAACATAATATGTATGAAGGTTGATAGATGAATTGCAAAATTATATGCAGTAGTGTGTAAACATAAGAAAAAGTGTTCATCTGAAGGAGTAATAAAAAAATTCAATTGGAAAATGGAATAAGTCGGATGAACATAGTTTAAGGATATGAAATTAAAAAAAAAAAAAAAAAAGGCTTACGTATGTTTAGGGGTGGCAAACGGGTGGGTTGGATCGAATATGAGCGAGTCGTAATGCAAAAATAGATAAATTATCTGTACCGACCCATATTTAATATGGATAGAAAATTAGTTAACCGACGAATAATATGGATATCAATATTATTTCTTGTTTTTTGAATACGATCGCTTTTGGTGAATTTCTAGTCTCTTAAACTTGATGAACTCCCTATTTGAGTTTGTGTATGTTAAAGTTATACTCATTGGTTATCTATTTTTTAAGTGGATAATATGGATTTTATACGTAGTTAACTCATTTTTAAAAAGTTTATTTTCCAATCCATTTTTTAGTGAATAACTAATTTTCTTATTCGTTTTGTCACAACAACGTATGTTGTTGCGCGAGAGAAATAATAAAGTATAAAGAGTTAAGAATGAATGAATCAGTTTATATATGGCAGTAATAATTATGGTTCTGAAGTACTTAAAAATGTGATTAGCATTATAAAGTTGGAACCACAAGAACTACTCAGATGAGATGCTTTACAAAGTGACTATGGATCTACCTGTAGAATCTGAAGAGTACAGTCCAAGTTTTTGATATTTTAACTCATTTATATTGGCTATGCATAACAGTTAAAAGCAACTATCTTCACCAAGAACAATTTAAAGTTGTAAACTCTTCAAACAATATGGGTAGACGGGGATAACATGATCAAAATAACCTTACTCGATTTCCTTGCACCGCTCAAGTGCCATAGGTCAGTTTATTTTGGTAATTTCTTACTGGTGGAAGAATCACAACTAATATTCCCATCAGTCGGTTAAAATATTTATTTATCATGCACATATTATGTAAACCTGACCAAGTACCTTTTAAACATCACAAATCAAAAAATATAATAATAACTATTTTTGTAAATCTCCAATTTATTATTTGGCTAATGCACATGCTATACGCATCAAATGTTTTTTAATTTTTTTTGGCTTCACTGCTAGTAATCTCAACTATAATTTCTTTTTGGAGACAAATCTATTGTTTTTTTTTTGTTCATATAAACATAATTTGAAGGTTGGATGACTTTCTATTTTAAAATAGTCGATACTCTTAACAAACAATTGGGTGGCACTTTCATGTAGGGCACTATCTTAATTATTAGAGTTTGGAAAAAGAAAAGAAAAGAGACGACACATGTCCTTTGAATCAACTGTCGTAAATTCTGATGATGTTGGTCCTATCATATACACATCCAAATTAAGTTGTAGTATTATCCGTAGACAATAAATTGTGTTGAGAAAATATAATCAAGATCGAAAAAATATCGTAATAATTGTAGTATTTTATTTCAGATATTTGAGTGTTACAATCTCTATGAATCCTCTGATTCTTCTTTTCCACAGTAAATAAAAGAGTTTTTGAGCTTAATCTTGAATTTTATTTTATTTTAATCCAAGTGCTTGAGGCCTGATCTTGATCTTGACATATTTTTAATCCAAGGGCTTGCATCTTGTTCTTGAATCTTCGTCTTGATCTTTTAATCCTTAGAACACATGAATGCTTGTAGCTTTTAGAGAAATCTGCAGCGTTTGATCCATGAGCCCCTCTTGCTTCTTGTTATAATTCCTGTCTTTTTTCTGAGTTATGAAGACCCCAATTTATAGTTGTTGGAGGGAAGAGTTATGATAAGAACAAACTCTTTCCGACCAATCAATTGAAGTGTGACGAGGCCGCATTTGATTGGCCAGAATATGTCACTTGCAGACGTGGCATTGTTTCATTGGCCCTTTAATTTGACTTGGCATGCTTTGTTATTTTGACACGTGGCATGATCCTATTGGCTCTTCTATTTGACTTGGCGTGCCACATCATTTGACGCGTGACACCAAACTGGGCCTCTAGGAAGATGACTTCTAGGGCTTAATGAAGTGGGCTCATCACTTTAGCTCAATGGAATAAGACTTATTTATTTAATCCATATATATTGGATTTATATAATTAATTCAATTATATTAGCCCATAATATTTATTTGGACCAATATATCTTGAATTTAAAATATAGTCCAAATTATTTTATGGATTTAATTTTAATTAATTTTTTATGCCCACAAATGCCCCCTACTTCAGGACTTGTGGAAGTACCAAACTATCGATTTTGTAAGACGAGGCTTGAAGTGTCATACTTAAAACGATTGAGCAACTCGCACGTCGCTCGTCACACAAATGAAAAGATATCATCTTTCAATCTTTCCAAGATGAAGTGATGAACTGTTTGATTTTTAATGTATAATTCATACCAAGAATTCAATTAACAATTAATTATTCCCTATTGAAATGGCTTTCTGCTATTTGACTTTAATTATAATACTATTGCCGCTGAAGAGTCATTCCTTGAAGTGACAATCCGCTTATTTGATTCCTGCTTTAAGTCTACTAGTCAACTGATCCTGTTGGACACAAATTCTTCTGTCGTCTTAGCACTGCTCCCACATCGAAGAAAGAACTTTCAACGCTACCTTTCAAAATCTATACAAATCCCATGTACTTATCTTTGCTCAGTATCAATTCGCATATTTGCAATCTATCTGAGTCTAGTTTTCTGGACTCGGAAGCATTGACGTGAAGGTAATTCTTTTTTTTGTGCTTTTTTTTTTTTTTACTTGTTGTCTCTTTTTTAAGAAGTAACTTCGTCAAACTATGAAGTCCTCCTTAAGTTCGAGACGAAGGCCCTTAAAAGTTCGTGATGAAGATCTTTAAAATTTGCGGCGGCAAACCATAAAAGGTTGCGATGAAGACCTTTAAACTTTGTGGCGAAGACCGCAATGATCCTTAAAAGCTCGTGGTCAAGATCTTTAAAAGTTCACAGCGAAGTCCTTCAAAAGTTTGCGGTGAAGACTTTAAAAGCACGCGATGAAGACCTTAAAAATATACGGTGAAGCCCATAAAAGTCCGAGATGAATACCTTAAAAAATTCGTGGCGAAGATCCTTAAAAGTTCGCGATGAAGATCTTAAAAATTTGCGAACAAGCCCATAAAAGTTCGCGACGAAGAACTTTAAAAGTCCGTGGCGAAGATCCTTAAAAGTTTGCGATTAATACCTTAAAAATTTGCGGCAAAGCCCATAAAAGTCCACAATGAAGAACTTTAAAGGTTCATGGCGAAGATCCTTAAAAGTTCGCGATGAAGACCTTAAAACTTTGCGGCGAAGCCCATAAAAGTCCGCGATGAAGAACTTTAAAAGTTCGTGGCGAAGATCCTTAAAAGTTCACGATGAAAAGCTTTAAATTTTTTGGAGAAGACTCGTATAAGCTCGCGATGAAGACCTTTAAAATTCGTGACGAAGATCCATAAAAGTTTGCGTAAAGATCCTTAAAAGCTCGTGTTCAAGACCTCTAAAAGTTCACGGTGAAGACCTTTAAAATTTTTTGGCGAAGACCCTTAAAAGTTCACGTAAAGATCCTAAAAGTTCGAGGTCAAGATCTCTAAAAGTTAACGGTGAAGATCTTTAAAAATTTATGGCGAAGACCCTTAAAAGTTCACGTAAAGATCCTTAAAAGCTCGAGGTCAAGATCTCTAAAAGTTCATGGTGAAAACCTTTAAAATTTCACGATGAAAACTTTAAAATTTGTGGTGAAGATCCATAAAAGTTCGTGGTATAAATCTTTAAAAGTCGGCAGTGGAACTCTTTAAAGTTCGCCACAAGCACCTTCGAAAGTTCAAGACAAGCACCTTTAAAAGTTGGAAACATATGCCTTTTAAAAGTTCCGAACGAAAACCTTAAAAATATGAATGCCTTTAAAAGTTCGAGACGAACACCTTTAAAAATTTGTAGCGAAAACTTTTAAAAAGAAGTACCTTCAGAATTGTCCCGGACAATATTTTAAAACCAACTTTATATTGCACCATGCAGGTAATTTCAGATTTGTGCAGTCTCATCAAAATATTCATATATTGGTGAAAAAATATCAAAATTATGAACCATTTGATTTCTTGGAAACTAGACTTTACGATCTAAAAGATATCCAAAATTCGGGATTAAACACCTTCAGAATCGCCGCAGGTAATATTTTGAAACCAACATTAGATTCCACCATGTTGAAAATTTTAGAGTTGTGCAGTCTCACCAAATAATTCATATCTGGCTGTAGAAATGTCGAAATTGTAAACCATCTGATTTAATGAAAGCTAGAATTCAAGATTTAAGACATATCCAAAATTTGGAATCAAACATTCTTAGAATTCTCCCAGATACTATTTTGAACTTAACTTTAGATTTTGATACGTTGATAGTTTCATATTTGCGTAACTTCACCAAAAAATCATTATATCTTGGTGTGAAAACATCAAAATCATGAACCACTTATATTTATGAAAAATAGACTCTGAGATCTAGGACATATCCAAGATTTGGAATCATGCAGTTTAAGAATCGCCCCAAATACTATTTTGAACTTAACTTTAGATTCCGACACGTTGATAGTTTCAGATTTGCGCAGCTTCACAAAAAAATATTTATATCTTAGTGTGGAACCGTCGAAATTATGAACCGCTTGATTTTGTGAAAAATAAAATTCGATATCTAGGACATATCCAAGATTCGGAATCAAACAATTTGAAAATCGTCCCAGATATTATTTTGAATCTAACTTTAGATTCCGACACGTTGATAGTTTCAGATTTGAGCGACTTCAACAAAACTTTTATATCTTGATGTAGGAATGTTGAAATCATGAACCGTTTAGTTTATTGGAAAATATACTTCGAGAACTAGGACATATCCAAAATTTGGAATCAAACAATTTGAGAATCATCCCATATGTTATTTTGGATCTAACTTTAGATTCCGACATGTTGACAGTTTTAGATTTGCGCGACATCACCAAAACTTTTATATTTTGATGTGGAAGCCTCGAGATTGTAAGACATTTTTAATTGTCCAAAATTGAAATTTAAGAGCTTCATTATCACCAAATATCTTGGGTCCAAGTCTTAGTGAATTTGAAATATTGTGAAGGCAGACCAAAAATTAACTTGCAGGTTTGGCGAACGTGAAGGCATAACGGATCCCCGGACTTCAATGCAAATTCTTGGAAACCTTCAAAAAGATATTAATCATTTCATTGAAGATACCAATTTACCATAGCAGCTTGCCCCCTTTAAATCAAATGGGATCCATAGTTTAACTGAAGAATGATATCCCAGCTCGATTTTCAAATACTAATTAAATGAATTACATTCCATCGTACTTCATTCGGGCAACGATTGGGGGGTTATGTATCTTTTGAAATTATGCTACTGAACTCATAATGACACTCTAAGCTTTCTACGTACCTCGGTGAAGAGGATCAAGTCATACCGTAGTTCAGAATGGGTGATTTTCTTTTTATTTTTTTATTTTTTTATGTCCTAACTTTTTCCTAGACCGCCTCTTTCAAGGTTTTCAACATAGCGGACCTTTTTAATTTTTTAATTTTTTTTATGTCCTAAATTTTTCCTGGGCCGCCTTCGAGGTTTTCAACCTAGCAGACCCTTTTTTTGTCGGTCGTACACAGTTTAGACTCCTGCGGACCAAGAGTGTAGGAATATGCAGTTTAGGCTCATCCGTCAAGGAGCGTGGCACATCAAGGATAATACTTCTTCAAAAACTTGCCATTGATGGGGCCAATTCTCATGCCATCTGCATCAACCAACTTGTAAGCCCCACTTGAATAAGCTTCTTGCACGACATACGACCCATCCCATTTTGAAGTAAAATTCCCTACAGGTTTATGAGAAGTAATAATGGGTCTTCTTATGGAAATGACTTAATCTCATACTTGAAAGGATCTCGGGCAAACTCTCTTATTGAAGGCGCGAGACAATCGAGCTTGATAGCATTCAAGACTCTGTTGAGCTTCCAACCTCTTCTCATCAAGAGCCTCCAACTCTGCTAATCGAAGTCAAGCATTTTATTCATCAGTGATCCCTTCTTGAATAGCCAGTCGTAATGAAGGTATTTGACGCTCAAGTGGCAAGACGGCTTCGACTCCATAAACGAGTGCATAAGGGGTCGCTTGTGTTAGTGTGCGATGAGTTGTCCTATATGCCCACAGAGCTTCCTCCATATGGTCATTCCAATCTCGTTTGGATTTGGAGACAACTTTCTTTAGCAAGTTGCATAGAGTTTTGTTGAATGCTTCAGCTAGACCATTGGCGGCAGCGTTGTACATCGAAGAGTTACGTTGCTTGAACCCAAAGAGATCACAAACCTTGTTCATCAATCTATTATCGAATAGCTTTTCGTTATCCGTTATTATGTAACGAGGAATGTCAAAGCAATAGATTATGTTTACTTGGATGAAACTTGCAACATTTTCCTTCTTTACCTCCTTAAGAGCAACAGTTCAGCCCATTTTGAGAAGTAGTCAGTTGCAGCCAAGATGTATAGGTGTACACCAGAGGACTTTGGCAGTGGTCCAACAACATCCAATCCTCAAGCGTCAAACGACCAGGATGCAACAATCGGGTGCAACACTTCAGGAGGTTGGTAAATAAAATTCGCATGGAATTGACAAGCCTTGCATCTTCGAGCGTAGTCCAAGAAATCTTTTACCATCGTTGGCCAATAATATCCCATCCTTTTTATATGGAAGTGGAGCTTTGGTCTAGACTGGTGTGACCTACATACCCCAGAATGTGCCTCTTCCAAAGCTTGGAGTGCTTCTTCTTCCCATAAGTATCACAAGAGTACTCCCTCGAACGACCTTCTGTGTAGAGTAGTTTTGTAGTAAAGGAAGCGAGGTGCACAACGACGGCTTTGAGTCCTTCTTCTCAGATTTTTTGGAAGTATCCCATAGCATAAGTAGTCGATAATGGGTTGTCGCCATTCTTCTTTCTCAACTTCAGAAACAGCGACAAGATGCTTGAGTTCATTTTCTTCACCTTCAGCCTCATTTGGCGGTGGTACTACCCATTTTTGGCAGACAGTAACTTGTGCTTGATCAGGCAGGGTTAACGATGAAGCTAGGGCAGCTAAAGCATCATCCTTATTTTCTTTCCTTGGCACATGTTGAATAGTTACGCCACCGAGCCTTCCCATTAATTTTTAGTGTAATCATGATATGGGCGTAGTTCAGCCTTCTTGACCTCGTAACTACCTAAAAGGTGATTGACCACTAACTGGGAGTCACCAAAGGCTTGCAATTGCAATTGTTTCATATCAACGGCCATTTCAAGCTCAAGTATTAATGCTTGATACTCAGAAACATTGTTGGAACAGAGTTGTGTCAAGGTGAAGGAGTTGGGCAAGCCTTCATCTTGGGAAGTGACAAATACTATGCCAACAACAGTTGCCCCACGATGCGTAGCACCATCAAAGTACATCTTCCATGGAGGTTGAACTTCAACGACCATTGCGTCCTCATCAGGTAGTTCTTAGTTAGCTCCCAGTCATCAGGTATCGGATGATCTGCCAAGAAGTCTGCCAATGTTTGTCTTTTTAAAGCCTTTTGAGGGATGTACAAAATCTCGAATTGTTGAAATTGGAGGTACCATCTCGCCAGTCGATCATTAAGAACAGGTTTTGACATCACAAACTTGATGGGATTTTCTTTAGAAACAAGACGGACAACAGGATCTTGAAAGTAGTGCTTCAACTTTTGAATTGAGAAGACTAGCGCCAAACACAACTTTTCAAGTGGCGAATAATTCAGCTCGTTTGGTGTCATCATCCTGCTCAAGTAGTAAAGGGAGTATTCTTTCCCCTCACTATTTTCTTGGGCCAACAGCGCTCCAACAGTTCTTTCTTGTGCTGAAATGTATAGTATCAACGACCTTCCAAGTATATGGGCTGCTAAAACTGGAGGCTTCATCAAGTAGGATTTAATGCTCTCAAAGAATTGCTACAAGCTTGGTCCCACTTGAAAGGAACACCCTTCTTCATGAGGCGACTGAATGGTTGGCACCTCCCAGCTAGGTTTGAGATGAATCTCCTAAGGGATGCTAGCTTTCCTTTCAGACTTTTTAATTTTATGAATATTCCGAGGCTCAGGCATTTTCAGAATTGCATCTACTTTGGCTTGATCAATTTGCAATCCTTTGATGCCGGACAATGAAACCCAAGAACTTTCCGGAGGTAACTCCAAAGGCGCATTTCAATGGATTCACCCTAAGTTGGTATCTCCGGAGCAACTCAAACACCATCCTCAAGTCTTTCAAGTGGTCTCCATTCTCTCTTGATTTTACCACCAAGTCGTCAACATAGCATTCGACATTCTTGTGGAGAAGATCGTCAAAAATATTCTGCATGGCCCTCTGGTAAGTTGCACCAGCGTTCTTTAAGCCAAAAGGCATTACCCTGTAGCAATAAATACCCTTGGGGGTTCAGAACGCAATAAGTTCTTCATCTTTTTGCACCATGCGAATTTGGATATAGCCTGACGAATCATCCATAAACGACATTGCCTCATACCTAGTAGTAGCATCGATCATCCACTCTGGAATAGGAAGCGGGAATTCATCTTTGGGAAACACATTGTTGAGATCCCTGAAGTCCACGCACACTCGAATCTGGCCATTCTTCTTCTTTACAGGGACAATACTTGAGACCCACGTTGGGTATTTAACTTCCCGAATAAATCCAGCTTCAATGAGTTTGTTAACTTCGGTTTCAATCAGGGGAACCAACTCTGGCCTAAAATTCCTTTGAGCTTGCTTAACAGGACGAGCGTCATTCTTGACCGCAAGGTGATGGACTGCCACTTTAAGATCCAAGCCAGACATCTCTTTGTAGCTCCAAGCAAAGACATCCCTGTACTCCTTGAGTAACTCAATATAAGTGCTTTCTTCATCAAATTCTAATAAAGCACTTAGGTAGATGGGTCTTGGTTCTTCATCAGTGCCAAGGTTAACTTCTTTTAAGGCGTCAATCGTTGCCTTCACCCCTTCTTCAAGTTTCAGCGGAGCATCGTTTGCATCTTCGTCTTCTCGATGGTCCCCATCATTGAAGGATATGTGATAACATGGTGAAACATCATCCAATTCTACATTATCCTCCATAGAAGATAGAACACCATTCTCTCCTTGTACAGTGAGATGATACGAAGAACCTATACTTTCTTCATCGTCATCACGTTCTTTAGTGTAGACCACAGTGTATGGCTTCACTTTCAGTACTTCATCACAAGAAACTATGACTTTTGCTTGTCGCCTCATTCTAAAAGGAACCAAACTTTGGAAATCTTTAGAGATCTTCTGAATTTTGGGCGAAGCGGGTGTTCTTGTATTTCGATAATTTCTCTAGAACTTATACCCCTTCTTTAATGGACCCAATCTCTCAAATACGGAAGTTCTCATAGTTTATTTTCCAAGTTTGTCAAAGATGGAAGGCCTGTTAGAAGCGGCAGATTCGTCTTCTACAGGGATATAATTGCTACTCGCCCTCCTTATTGAGATGCGCACTGTGACGGTTGCTTGTATCCCAAACTTTCACGTGGTTTCCTCGTTGCAGCTTTTGATGGGAGCTTCCCTAACATTGACAGCTCATCGGGATTGTATCCAGATTTTTCAAATAGCTTGTAAGCGTTAGGATCAAAACCTTCATCTGTTTGCTTTGTCGGGAGTGCCACATTTTGCAAATGATTTTGGGCTACAAACCCTGCAAGCGGCTTCGAGGACAACTTTACTGCTTCAATTCATTTTACCGGAAGAGTTAACTCCTTTAGCGTGTTAGTTTGACGATTAGATGATTCGCCTTCATCTTTCTTCCTTTTAGGGACATATTGGAGCACATGACTTACTTTTTTGCCATAAGACGCAATATCCCCTCTATGATATTTATTCACGTTGGATTGTACCTCCACAGTAACAACTTTGGCTTTACCAGTAGTCACCTCAGCTCTTTTAGTTCTGGGCTCGTCATTCTTGCTTTTCATGCCATAATCAATTTTTAGCTCCTTCACAATGCATTTCTTCAAGTAGAACTTTGCATCGGCGAAGTGTGACTCTGCCTTGGTGAATGGCTCATCATCAGCAATTATCTTCTTCTCGACTTCGCCCTTGTAGTATTTCAAACATTTATGGTAGGTAGATGGAACCACTTTATTCTCATGTATCCAAGGCTTTCCAAGAAGGATGTTGTATGAAGTATTTGCATCGATCACATGCAGCCATGCGCTTCATTGCATATCTTCAATGGTGATTCCAAGCCTGATCGCGCCTATGGCTCTTTTCTCCCCTTGGTTGAATCCTTAGATCATCACATGACTTTCTGAGAGTTCGTTCATGGGAATACCAAATTCTATCACAGTGCAAATTGGCAAAATATTCACTGAGGATCCTCCATCAATGAAAATTTGATTTATCCTTTCATCACGCATATAGCCAACCAGGTACAATGGGCGGTTATGAGGAGTTTCATCTAGCAAAAGATCGCCATTTGTGAACGTGACTTTTTCCTAACAAGCATTAACTTCTTGAGGAGTGAACTCGATAATCTTTTCCGAAGATGGTGACAACGGTAGGTCACCACTCCTGTCTTTCCCTGCGTCAGTATGGCAACAAGAGGCATCAAGACCCCCATAGGAAATCTTTGTGCGGAACCAACTTGGTAAAAACTCCTCCAAGGTCGCTAGATGTCGTGGCTTTTGAGGGTGGTGCACCTCCACTTTTGCTTTCTTTACATGCTTAACTGGGTTCCATCTCCTAGGTCTTTTCATCATTATTTTCCTTGTTGGTTGTTCCATTGATCCTCTTTGCGAGCTCCTTTTGTGGCGCCTACAACGAGTCACCAGCAGCCAACCTTCATCATCCTCAGGTTGACCGTCTTCAACTTTGTAGTTCTCCAGTAATTCTTCATC
>ML429764.1:0-64609 GCA_005239525.1 Nicotiana knightiana
AGTTGATGCCAGCATAACCTGATAACTTTTCAATATAGTGTCCCACTCCCTAGTTGATGCCACTTAACCTGATGTTTTTCGAACATAGGGTCTCAATCCCTCATTGATACCAGCATTACATGATGACTTTCCAACATATGGTCTCACTTCCTAGTTGATGCCAGCATAACCTCATGACTATACAACATAGGGTCCCACTCCCTAGTTGATACCAGCGTAACCTAATGACTTTCAAATGAAAGTTCCCTCTCCCTAGTTGATGCCTGCATAACCAGATGTCTTTCTGAAATAGGGTCTCACTCCGTAGTTGATTCCAACATAACTTGATGACTTTCCAACATAAGGTCCCACTCTCTAGTTGATGCCAACATAACCTAATGATTTTCCAACATAGGGTCACACTCCCTTGTTGATGTCAGCATAAGCTGATGAATTTCCAACATATGGTCACACATCTAGTTGATGCCACCATAACCTAATAACTTTTCAATATAGTGTCCCACTCCCTAGTTGATGCCACATAACCTGATGACTTTCCAACATAGGGTCACATTCCCTCGTTGATGCCAGCATTACCTGATGAATTTCCAACATATGGCCTCACTCCCTAGTTGATGCCAGCATAACCTGATGCGGTTTCAACATAGCGTCCCACTCCCTAGTTGATGCCAGCGTAACCGAATGACTTTCAAATGAAAGGTACCACTCCCTAGTTGATTCCAGCATAACCTGATTTCTTTCTAAAATAGCGTCTCACTCCCTAGTTGATGCCAACATAACTTGATGAATTTCCAACATACGGTCCCACTCGTTAGTTGATTCCAACATAACCTAATGATTTTCCAACATAGGGTCACACTCCCTAGTTGATGCCTGCATAACCTGATGACTTTCCAACATAGGGTCTCACTCTCTAGTTGCTGCCAGCATAACCTGATGACTTTCCAACATAGTGTCTCACTCCCTAGTTGATGCCTGCATAACCTAATTACTTTATAACGTAGGGAACCACTCCTTTGCCGCTGCCAGCATAACCCAGTGCCTTTCCAACATAGGGTGCACTCTCAAGTTAATGCCAGCATAACCTAATGACTTTCCAACGTAGGATCCCACTCCCTAGTTGATGCCAACATATTCTGATGACTTTCCAGTATAACGTCCCACTTCCTAGTTGATGCCAGCAGAATCTGATGACATTCCAACGTAGGGTCCCGCTCCCTTGTTGATGCGAGCATAACTTGATGAATTTCCAATATAGGGTCCCACTCCCTAGTTGATGCTAGCATAACCTGATGACTTTCAAACATACGGTCGCATTCCATAGGAGATGTCAGCATAACCTGATCACTTTCTAAAACAGGGTCTCATTCCCTAGTTAATGCCAACATAACCTGATGTCTTTCCAACATAGGGTCCCATTCGTTAGTTGATGCCAACATAACTTTATGACTTTCCAAAATAAGGTCCCACTCCCTAGTTGATGCCAGCATATCCTGAAGACTTTCCAACATAGTGTCACACCCCCTAGTAGATGCCATCATAACCTGATGACTTTCAAACATAGGGTCCCAATCCCTAGTTGATCCCAGCATAACCTGAAGACGTTCCAACGTATGGACATACTTCGTATTTGATACCAGCATAACCTGAAGACTTTCCGACATAGGGTCTCACTCCCTAGTTGATGTCAGCATAAGCTGATGAATTTCCAACATAGGGTCACACTTCCTATTTGATGCCAGCATAACCTGATAACTTTTCAATAAAGTGTCCCACTCCCGAGTAGATGCCAACATAACCTCATGACTTTCCAACATAGGGTCACACTCCCTCGTTGATGCCAGCATTACGTGATGACTTTCCAAAATAGGGTCTCACTCCCTAGTTGATGCCAGCATAACCTGATGACTTTCCGACATAGGGTCCCACTCCCTTGTTGACGCCAGCATAACCTGATGAGTTTCCAACATAGGGCCTCACTCCCTATTTGTTGCCAACATAACCTGATGACTTTCCAATATAGTGTCCCACTCCCTAGTTGATTACAACATAACCTGATGACTTTCTAACATGGGGTCACACTCATTCGTTGATGTCAGCATATCCTGATGACTTTCCAACATAGGGTATCACTCTTTATTTGATGCCAGCATAACCTGATGACTTTCCAACATAGGGTTTCCTCCCTAGTTGACGCCAACACAACCTGATGACTTTCCAACATAGGGTCACACTCCCTCGTTGATGCCAGCATTACCTGATGACTTTCCAACATAGGGTCGCACTCCCTAGTTGATGCCAGCATAACCAGATGACTTTCCAACATAGGGTCCAACTCCTTAGTTAATGCCAGCATAACTTGATGACTTTCCAATATAGGGTCCCACTCCCTAGTTGATGCTAGCATAACCTGATGACTTTCAAACATACGGTCGCATTCCATAGGAGATGTCAGCATAACATGATCACTTTCTAAAACAGGGTCTCATTCCCTAGTTAATGCAAGCATAACCTGATGTCTTTCCAATATAAGGTCACACTCATTCGTTGATGTCAGCATTTCCTGATGACTTTCCAACATAGGGTATCACTCCCTAGTTGATGCCAGCATAACCTGATGACTTTCCAACATAGGGTCTCACTCCCTAGTTGATGCTAGCATAACCTGATGACTTTCCAACATAGGGTCTCACTCCCTAGTTGATGCTAGCATAACCTGATGACTTTCCAACATAGGGTCTCACTCCCTAGTTGATGCTAGCATAACCTGATGACTTTCCAACATAGGGTCTCACTCCCTAGTTGATGCTAGCATAACCTGATGACTTTCCAACATAGGGTCTCACTCCCTAGTTGATGCTAGCATAACCTGATGACTTTCCAACATAGGGTCTCACTCCCTAGTTGATGCTAGCATAACCTGATGACTTTCCAACATAGGGTCTCACTCCCTAGTTGATGCTAGCATAACCTGATGACTTTCCAACATAGGGTCTCACTCCCTAGTTGATGCTAGCATAACCTGATGACTTTCCAACATAGGGTCTCACTCCCTAGTTGATGCTAGCATAACCTGATGACTTTCCAACATAGGGTCTCACTCCCTAGTTGATGCTAGCATAACCTGATGACTTTCCAACATAGGGTCCCACTCCCTAGTTCATGCCATCATAACCTAATTACATTCCAACGTAAGGTACCACTCCCTAGTTGGTTGCACCATAACCTGCTAACTTTCCAATGTAGGGTTCCACTCCCTAGGTAATGCCAGTATATCCTGAGGACTTAACAACATAGGCTCTCACACCCTAGTTGATGCCAGCATCCCCTGATGATTTTCCAACATATGATCCCACTCCCTAGTTGATTCTAGCATAACCTAATGACTTTCAAAAATACGGCCGCAGTTCGTAGGAGATATCAGCATAGCCCGATCACTTTCTAAAACAAGGTCTGATTCCCTAATTAATGACAACATAACGTGATGTCTTTATAACATAGGGTCCTATTCGTTGGTTGATGCCAACATAACTTCATGACTTTCCAAAATAGGGTCCCACTACCTAGTTGATGCCAGAATATCCTGATGACTTTCCAACATTTTGTCACACTCCCTAGTAGACGCCAGCATAACCTGATGACTTTAAAACATAGGGTCCCAGTCCCTAGTTGATCCTAGCATAAACTGAAGACTTTCCAACATATGGTCCTACTCCGTATTTGATACCAGCATAACCTGAAGACTTATCAACATAGGGTCCCACTCCCTAGTTGATGTCAGCATAAGCTGATGAATTTCCAACATAGGGTCACATTTCCTAGTTTATGCCAGCATAACCTGATGACTTTCAAACATTGGGTCTCACTCTCTAGTTGCTGCCAACATAAACTGAAGACTTTCCAACGTTTGGTCCTACTCCGTATTTGATACCAGCATAACCTGAAGACTTATCAACATAGGGTCCCACTCCCTAGTTGATGTCAGCATAAGCTGATGAATTTCCAACATAGGGTCACATTTCCTAGTTTATGCCAGCATAACCTGATAACTTTTCAATATAGTGTCCCACTCCCAAGTTTATGCCACATAACCTGATGACTTTCCAACATAGGGTCACACTCCCTTGTTGATGCCAGCATTACCTGATGACTTTCCAACATATAGTCTCACTCCCTAGTTGATGCTAGCATAACCTGATGACTTTCAAAAATACGGTCGCAGTCCGTAGGAGATGTGAGCATAACCAGATAACTTTCTAAAACAAGGTCTCATTCCCTAGTTAATGCCAACATAACGTGATGTCTTTCCAACATAGGGTCTCACTCTCTAGTTGCTGCCAGCATAAACTGAAGACTTTCCAACGTTTGGTCCTACTCCGTATTTGATACAAGCATAACCTGAAGACTTACCAACATAGGGTCCCACTCCCTAGTTGATGTCAGCATAAGCTGATGAATTTTCAACATAGGGTCACATTCCCTCGTCGATGCCAGCATTACCTGATGAATTTCCAACATATGGCCTCACTCCCTAGTTGATGCCAGCATAACCTGATGCGGTTACAACATAGCGTCTCACTCCCTAGTTGATGCCAGCATAACCGAATGACTTTCAAATGAAAGGTACCGCTCCCTAGTTGATTCCAGCATAACCTGATTTCTTTCTAAAATAGCGTATCACTCCCTAGTTGATGCCAACATAACTTGATGAATTTCTAACATACGGTCCCACTCGTTAGTTGATTCCAACATAACCTAATGATTTTCCAACATAGGGTCACACTCCCTAGTTGATGCCTGCATAACCTGATGACTTTCCAACATAGGGTCTCACTCTCTAGTTGCTGCCAGCATAACCTGATGACTTTCCAACATAGTGTCTCACTCCCTAGTTGATGCCTGCATAACCTAATTACTTTATAACGTAGGGAACCACTCCTTTGCCGCTGCCAGCATAACCCAGTGCCTTTCCAACATAGGGTGCACTCTCAAGTTAATGCCAGCATAACCTAATGACTTTCCAACGTAGGATCCCACTCCCTAGTTGATGCCAGCATATTCTGATGACTTTCCAGTATAACGTCCCACTTCCTAGTTGATGCCAGCAGAACCTGATGACTTTCCAACGTAGGGTCCCGCTCCCTTGTTGATGCGAGCATAACTTGATGAATTTCCAATATAGGGTCCCACTCCCTAGTTGATGCTAGCATAACCTGATGACTTTCAAACATACGGTCGCAGTCCATAGGAGCTGTTAGCATAACCTGATCACTTTCTAAAACAAGGTCTCATTCCCTAGTTAATGCCAACATAACCTGATGTCTTTCCAACATAAGGTCTNTATAGGGTCCCATTCGTTAGTTGATGCCAACATAACTTGATGACTTTCCAAAATAAGGTCCCACTCCATAGTTGATGCCAGCATATCCTGAAGACTTTCCAACATAGTGTCACACCCCCTAGTAGATGCCATCATAACCTGATGACTTTCAAACATAGGGTCCCAATCCCTAGTTGATCCCAGCATAACCTGAAGACGTTCCAACGTATGGACATACTTCGTATTTGATACCAGCATAACCTGAAGACTTTCCGACATAGGGTCTCACTCCCTAGTTGATGTCAGCATAAGCTGATGAATTTCCAACATAGGGTCACACTTCCTATTTGATGCCAGCATAACCTGATAACTTTTCAATAAAGTGTCCCACTCCCGAGTAGATGCCAACATAACCTCATGACTTTCCAACATAGGGTCACACTCCCTCGTTGATGCCAGCATTACGTGATGACTTTCCAAAATAGGGTCTCACTCCCTAGTTGATGCCAGCATAACCTGATGACTTTCCGACATAGGGTCCCACTCCCTTGTTGACGCCAGCATAACCTGATGAGTTTCCAACATAGGGCCTCACTCCCTATTTGTTGCCAACATAACCTGATGACTTTCCAATATAGTGTCCCACTCCCTAGTTGATTACAACATAACCTGATGACTTTCTAACATGGGGTCACACTCATTCGTTGATGTCAGCATATCCTGATGACTTTCCAACATAGGGTATCACTCTTTATTTGATGCCAGCATAACCTGATGACTTTCCAACATAGGGTTTCCTCCCTAGTTGACGCCAACACAACCTGATGACTTTCCAACATAGGGTCACACTCCCTCGTTGATGCCAGCATTACCTGATGACTTTCCAACATAGGGTCCCACTCCCTAGTTGATGCCAGCATAACCTGATGACTTTCCAACATAGGGTCCAACTCCCTAGTTGATGCCAGCATAACTTGATGACTTTCCAACATAGGGTATCACTCCCTAGTTGATGCCAGCATAACCTGATGACTTTCCAACATAGGGTCTCACTCCCTAGTTGATGCCAACACAACCTGATGACTTTCGAACATAGGGTCACACTCCCTCGTTGATGCCACCATTACCTGATGACTTTCCAACACAGGGTCCCACTCCCTAGTTGATGCTAGCATAACCTGATGACTTTCCAACATAGGGTCCCACTCCCTAGTTGATGCCACCATAACTTGATAACTTTCAAACAAAGGGTCGCGCTCACCAGTTGATGCAAGTATAACCTGATGTCTTCCTAAAAGAGGGTCTCACTCCCTAGTTGATACAAGCATAACATGATGACTTTCAAACGTAGGGTCTCACTTCCGAGTTGATGCCAACATAACATGATGACTTTCAAACATATCGTCTTACTCTCTAGTTGATGCTAGCATAACCCGATGACTTTGCAACGTAGGGTCCCACTCTTTAGTTTATGTCGGCATATCCTGATGACTTTCCAACATAGGGTCCCACTCCCTAGTTCATGCCATCATAACCTAATTACATTCCAACGTAAGGTACCACTCCCTAGTTGGTTGCACCATAACCTGCTGACTTTCCAATGTAGGGTTCCACTCCCTAGGTAATGCCAGTATATCCTGAGGACTTTACAACATAGGCTCTCACACCCTAGTTGATGCCAGCATCCCCTGATGATTTTCCAACATATGATCCCACTCTCTAGTTGATGCTAGCATAACCTAATGACTTTCAAAAATACGGCCGCAGTCCGTAGGAGATATCAGCATAGCCCGATCACTTTCTAAAACAAGGTCTCATTCCCTAATTAATGACAACATAACGTGATGTCTATCTAACATAGGGTCCTATTCGTTGGTTGATGCCAACATAACTTGATAACTTTTCAATATAGTGTCCCACTCCCTAGTTTATGCCACATAACCTGATGACTTTCCAACATAGGGTCACACTCCCTTGTTGATGCCAGCATTACCTGATGACTTTCCAACATATGGTCTCACTCCCTTGTTGATGCTAGCATAACCTGATGACTTTCAAAAATACGGTCGCAGTCCGTAGGAGATGTCAGCATAACCTGATAACTTTCTAAAACAAGGTCTCATTCCCTAGTTAATGCCAACATAACGTGATGTCTTTCCAACATAGGGTCCTATTCGTTAGTTGATGCCAACATAACTTGATGACTTTCCAAAATAGGGTCCCACTACCTAGTTGATGCCAGAATATCCTGATGACTTTCCAACATTTTGTCACACTCCCTAGTAGATGCCAGCATAACCTGATGACTTTCAAACATTGGGTCTCACTCTCTAGTTGCTGCCAGCATAAACTGAAGACTTTCCAACGTTTGGTCCTACTCCGTATTTGATACAAGCATAACCTGAAGATTTACCAACATAGGGTCCCACTCCCTAGTTGATGTCAGCATAAGCTGATGAATTTTCAACATAGGGTCACATTTCCTAGTTGATGCCAGCATAACCTGATAACTTTTCAATATAGTTTCCCACTCCCTAGTTGATGCCACATAACCTGATGACTTTCCAACATAGGGTCACACTCCCTTGTTGATGCCAGCATTACCTGATGACTTTCCAACATATGGTCTCACTCCCTAGTTGATGCCTGCATAACCTGATGACGTTACTACATAGCGTCCCACTCCCTAGTTGATGCCAACGTAACCTAATGACTTTCAAATAAAAGTACCGCTCCCTAGTTGATTCCAGCATAACCTAATGTCTTTCTAAAATAACGTCTCACTCCCTAGTTGATGCCAATATAACTTGATGACTTCCCAACATAGGGTCTCACTATTTAGTTCATGCCAACATAACCTAATGATTTTCCAACATAGGGTCACACTCCCTTGTTGATGTCAGCATATCCTGATGACTTTCCAACATAGGGTCTCACTCTCTAGTTGCTGCCAGCATAACCGAGTGCCTTTCTAACATAGGGTGCACTCTCAAGTTAATGCAAGCATAACCTGATGACTTTCCAACGTAGGATCCCACTCCCGAGTTGATGCCAGCATAGCCTGATGACTTTTCAATATAACCTCCCACTTCCTAGTTGATGCCAGCATAACCTGATGACTTTCACTCGTAGGGTCCCACTCCCTAGTTGATGCAAGCATAACTTGATGACTTTCAAAAATAGGGTCCCACTCCCTAGTTAATGCTAGCATAACCTGATGACTTTCAAACATACGGTCGCATTCCATAGGAGATGTCAGCATAACCTGATCACTTTCTAAAACAGGGTCTCATTCCCTAGTTAATGCCAACATAACCTTATGTCTTTCCAACATAGGGTCCCGTTCGTTAGTTGATGCCAACATAACTTGATGACTTTCCAAAATAGGGTCCCACTCCCTAGTTGATGCCAGCATATCCTGATGACTTTCCAACATAGTGTCACACTCCCTAGTAGATGCCAGCATAACCTGATGACTTTCAAACATAGGGTCCCAGTCCCTAGTTGATCCCAGCATAACCTGAAGACGTTCCAACGTATGGTCTTACTCCGTATTTGATACCAGCATAACCTGATGACTTTCAAACATAGGGTCCCAGTCCCTAGTTGATCCCAGCATAACCTGAAGACGTTCCAACGTATGGTCTTACTCCGTATTTGATACCAGCATAACCTGATGACTTTCCAACATAGGGTCCCACTCCCTAGTTGATGTCAGCATAAGCTGATGAATTTCCAACATAGTCACACTTCATAGTTGATGCCAGCATAACCTGATAACTTTTCAATAAAGTGTCCCACTCACTAGTAGATGCCAACATAACCTGATGACTTTCCAACATAGGGTCACACTACCTCGTTGATGCCAGCATTACCTAATGACTTTCCAACATAGGGTCTCACTCCCTAGTTGATGCCAGCATAACCTGATGACTTTCCGACATAGGGTCCCACTCCCTTGTTGACGCCGGCATAACCTGATGAGTTTCCAACATAGGGCCTCACTCCCTATTTGTTGCCAACATAACTAGATGACTTTCCAATATAGCGTCCCACTCCGTAGTTGATTCCAACATAACCTTATGACTTTCTAACATGGGGTCACACTCATTCGTTGATGTCAGCATATACTGATGACTTTCCAACATAGGGTATCACTCTCCAGTTGATGCCAGCATAACCTGATGACTTTCCAACATAGGGGCTCACTCCCTAATTGACGCCAACACAACCTGATGACTTTCCAACATAGAGCCACACTCCCTCGTTAATGCCAGCATTACCTGATGACTTTCCAACATAGGGTCCCACTCCCTAGTTGAAGACAGCATAACCTGATGACTTTCCAACATAGGGTCTCACACCCTAGTTCATGCAAGCATGACTTGATAACTTTCTAATGAAGGGTCTCGCTCACTAGTTGATGCATGTATAACCTAATGTCTTCCTAAAAGAGGGTCTCACTCCTTAGTTGATACAAGCATAACATGATGACTTTCAAACGTAGGGTCTCACTTTCGAGTTGATGCCAACATAACATGATGACTTTTAAACATATGGTCTAACTCTCTAGTTGATGCCAGCATAACCTGATGACTTTGCAACGTAGGGTCCCACTCTTTAGTTGGCGTCAGCATATCCTAATGACTTTCCAACATAGGGACCCACTCCCTAGTTGATGCCATCATAACCTAATGACGTTCCAACGTAGCGTCTCACTCCCTAGTAGATGCCAGCATAACCTGATGACTTTCAAACATAGGGTCCCAGTCCTTAGTTGATCCCAGCATAAACTGAAGACTTTCCAACATATGGTCCTACTCCGTAGTTGATACCAGCATAACCTGAAGACTTATCAACATAGGGTCCCACTCCCTAGTTGATGTCAGCATCAGCTGATGAATTTCCAACATAGGGTCACATTTCCTAGTTTATGCGAGCATAACCTGATAACTTTTCAATATAGTGTCCCACTCCCTAGTTTATGCCACATAACCTGATGACTTTCCAACATAGGGTCACACTCCCTTGTTGATGCCAGCATTACCTGATGACTTTCCAACATATGGTCTCACTCCCTAGTTAATGCTAGCATAACCTGATGACTTTCAAAAATACGTTCGCAGTCCGTAGGAGATGTCAGCATAACCTGATAACTTTCTAAAACAAGGTCTCATTCCCTAGTTAATGCCAACATAACATGATGTCTTTCCAACATAGGGTCCTATTCATTAGTTGATGCCAACATAACTTGATGACTTTCCAAAATAGGGTCCCACTACCTAGTTGATGCCAGAATATCCTGATGACTTTCCAACATTTTGTCACACTCCCTAGTAGATGCCAGCATAACCTGATGACTTTCAAACATTGGGTCTCACTCTCTAGTTGCTGCCAGCATAAACTGAAGACTTTCCAACGTTTGGTCCTACTCCGTATTTGATACAAGCATAACCTGAAGACTTACCAACATAGGGTCCCACTCCCTAGTTGATGTCAGCATAAGCTGATGAATTTTCAACATAGGGTCACATTTCCTAGTTGATGCCAGCATAACCTGATAACTTTTCAATATAGTTTCCCACTCCCTAGTTGATGCCACATAACCTGATGACTTTCCAACATAGGGTCACACTCCCTTGTTGATGCCAGCATTACCTGATGACTTTCCAACATATGGTCTCACTCCCTAGTTGATGCNGCCAACATAACCTGATGACTTTCCAACATAGGGTCACACTCCCTCGTTGATGCCAGCATTACCTAATGACTTTCCAACATAGGGTCTCACTCCCTAGTTGATGCCAGCATAACCTGATGACTTTCCGACATAGGGTCCCACTCCCTTGTTGACGCCAGCATAACCTGATGTGTTTCCAACATAGGGCCTCACTCCCTATTTGTTTCCAACATAACTTGATGACTTTCCAATATAGTGTCCCACTCCGTAGTTGATTCCAACATAACCTTNTACTCCCTATTTGATGCCAGCGTAACCTAATGACTTTCAAATGAAAGTCCCGCTCCCTAGTTGATTCCAGCATAACCTAATTTCTTTCTAAAATAGCGTCTCACTCCCTAGTTGATGCCAATATAACTTGATGACTTCCCAACATAGGGTCTCACTATTTAGTTGATGCCAACATAACCTAATGATTTTCCAACATAGGGTCACACTCCCTTGTTGATTTCAGCATATCCTGATGACTTTCCAACATAGGGTCTCACTCTCTAGTTGCTGCCAGCATAACCTGATGACTTTCCAACATAGGGGCTCACTCCCTAGTTGACGCCAACACAACCTGATGACTTTCCAACATAGGGCCACACTCCCTCGTTAATGCCAACATTACCTGATGACTTTCCAATATAGGGTCCCACTCCCTAGTTGAAGACAGCATAACCTGATGACTTTCCAACATAGGGTCTCACTCCCTAGTTGATGCCAGCATAANGCACTCCCGAGTTGATGCCAGCATAGCCTGATGACTTTCCAATATAACCTCCCACTTCCTAGTTGATGCCAGCATAACCTGATGACTTTCCAACGTAGGGTCCCACTCCCTAGTTGAAGACAGCATAACCTGATGACTTTCCAACATAGGGTCTCACTCCCTAGTTGATGCCAGCATAACTTGATAACTTTCAAACGAAGGGTCCCGCTCACTAGTTGATGCATGTATAACCTGATGTCTTCCTAAAAGAGGGTCTCACTCCCTAGTTGATACAAGCATAACATGATGACTTTTAAAAATATGGTCTTACTCTCTAGTTGATGCCAGCATAACCTGATGACTTTCCAACGTAGGGTCCCACTCCCTAGTTGATGCAAGAATAACTTGATGACTTTCAAAAATAGGGTCCCACTCCCTAGTTAATGCTAGCATAACCCGATGACTTTCAAACATACGGTCGCATTCCATAGGAGATGTCAGCATAACCTGATCACTTTCTAAAACAGGGTCTCATTCCCTAGTTAATGCCAACATAACCTTATGTCTTTCCAACATAGGGTCCCGTTCGTTAGTTGATGCCAACATAACTTGATGACTTTCCAAAATAGGGTCCCACTCCCTAGTTGATGCCAGCATATCCTGATGACTTTCCAACATAGTGTCACACTCCCTAGTAGATGCCAGCATAACCTGATGACTTTCAAACATAGGGTCCCAGTCCCTAGTTGATCCCAGCATAACCTGAAGACGTTTCAACGTATGGTCTTACTCTGTATTTGATACGAGCATAACCTGATGACTTTCCAACATAGGGTCCCACTCCCTAGTTGATGTCAGCATAAGCTGATGAATTTCCAACATAGTCACACTTCATAGTTGATGCCAGCATAACCTGATAACTTTTCAATAAAGTGTCCCACTCACTAGTAGATGCCAACATAACCTGATGACTTTCCAACATAGGGTCACACTACCTCGTTGATGCCAGCATTACCTAATGACTTTCCAACATAGGGTCTCACTCCCTAGTTGATGCCAGCATAACCTGATGACTTTCCGACATAGGGTCCCACTCCCTTGTTGACGCCAGCATAACCTGATGTGTTTCCAACATAGGGCCTCACTCCCTATTTGTTTCCAACATAACTAGATGACTTTCCAATATAGTGTCCCACTCCGTAGTTGATTCCAACATAACCTTATGACTTTCTAACATGGGGTCACACTCATTCGTTGATGTCAGCATATACTGATGACTTTCCAACATAGGGTATCACTCTCCAGTTGATGCCAGCATAACCTGATGACTTTCCAACATAGGGGCTCACTCCCTAGTTGACGCCAACACAACCTGATGACTTTCCAACATAGGGCCACACTCCCTCGTTAATGCCAACATTACCTGATGACTTTCCAATATAGGGTCCCACTCCCTAGTTGAAGACAGCATAACCTGATGACTTTCCAACATAGGGTCTCACTCCCTAGTTGATGCCAGCATAACTTGATAACTTTCAAACGAAGGGTCCCGCTCACTAGTTGATGCATGTATAACCTGATGTCTTCCTAAAAGAGGGTCTCACTCCCTAGTTGATACAAGCATAACATGATGACTTTCAAACGTAGGGTCTCACTTCCGAGTTGATGCCAACATAACATGATGACTTTTAAAAATATGGTCTTACTCTCTAGTTGATGCCAGCATAACCTGATGACTTTGCAACGTAGGGTCCCACTCTTTAGTTAACGTCAGCATATCCTAATGACTTTCCAACATAGGGACCCACTCCCTAGTTGATGCCATCATAGCCTAATGACGTTCCAACGTAAGGTACCACTCCCTAGTTGGTTGCACCATAACCTGCTGACTTTCCAATGTAGGGTTCCACTCCCTAGGGAGTGCCAGTATATCCTGAGGACTTTACAACATAGGCTCTCACACCCTAGTTGATGCCAGCATCCCCTGATGATTTTCCAACATATGATCCCATTCCCTAGTTGATGCTAGCATAACCTGATGACTTTCAAACATACGGTCGCAGTCAGTAGGAGATGTCAGCATAACCTGATCACTTTCTAAAACAAGGTCACATTCCCTAGTTAATGCCAACATAACCTGATGTCTTTCCAACATAGGGTCCTATTCGTTAGTTGATGCCAACATAACTTGATGACTTTCCAAAATAGGGTCCCACTACCTAGTTGATGCCAGAATATCCTGATGACTTTTTAACATTTTGTCACACTCCCTAGTAGATGCCAACATAACCTAATGACTTTCAAACATAGGGTCCCAGTCCCTAGTTGATCCCAGCATAAACTGAAGACTTTCCAACGTATGGTCCTACTCCGTATTTGATACCAGCATAACCTGAAGACTTACCAACATAGGGTCCCACTCCCTAGTTGATGTCAGCATAAGCTGATGAATTTCCAACATAGGGTCACACTTCCTAGTTGATGCCAGCATAACCTGATAACTTTTCAATATAGTGTCCCACTCCCTAGTTGATGCCAGAATAACCTGATGACTTTCCAACATAGAGTCTCACTCCCTAGTGGATGCTAGCATCACCTGATATTCCAACATATGATCCCACTCCCTAGTTGATGCTAGAGTAACCTGATGACTTTCAAATATACGGTCGTAGTCTGTAGGAGATGTCAGCATAACCTGATCACTTTCTAAAACAAGGTCTCATTCCCTTGTTAATGCCAATATAAACTGATGTATTTTTAACATAGGGTCCCATTCGTTAGTTGATGCCAACATAACTTGATGACTTTCCAAAATAGGGTCCCACTCCCTAGTTGATGCCAGCATATCCTGATGACTTTCCAACATATTGTCACACTCCCTAGTAGATGCAAGCATAACCTGATGACTTTCAAACATAGGGTCCCAGTCCCTAGTTGATCCCAGCATAACCTGAAGATGTTCCAACGTACGGTCTTACACCGTATTTGATACCAGCATAACCTGATGACTTTCCATCATAGGGTCCATTCCCTAGTTGATGTCAGCATAAGCTGATTAATTTCCAACATAGGGTCACACTTCATAGATGATGCCAGCATAACCTGATAACTTTTCAATAAAGTGTCCCACTCACTAGAAGATGCCAACATAACCTGATGACTTTCCAATATAGGGTCACACTCCCTCGTTGATGCCAGCATTACCTAATGACTTTCCAACATAGGGTCTCACTCCCTAGTTGATGCCAGCATAACCCGATGACTTTCCGACATAGGGTCCCACTCCCTTGTTGACGCCAGCATAACCTGATGAGTTTCCAACATAGGGCCTCACTCCCTATTTGTTGCCAACATAACTTGATGACTTTCCAATATAGTGTCCCACTCCGTAGTTGATTCCAACATAACCTGATGACTTTCTAACATGGGTCACACTCATTCGTTGATGTCAGCATATCCTGATGACTTTCAAACATAGGGTATCACTCTCTAGTTGATGCCAGCATAACCTGATGACTTTCCAACATAGGGGCTCACTCCCTAGTTGACGCCAACACAACCTGATGGCTTTCCAACATAGGGCCACACTCCCTCATTAATGCCAGCATTACCTGATGACTTTCCAACATAGGGTCCCGCCCCCTAGTTGAAGACAGCATAACCTGATGACTTTCCAACATAGGGTCTCACACCCTAGTTCATGCAAGCATGACTTGATAACTTTCTAATGAAGGGTCCCGCTCACTAGTTGATGCATGTATAACCTGATGTCTTCCTAAAAGAGGGTCTCACTCCCTAGTTTATACAAGCATAACATGATGACTTTCAAACGTAGGGTCTCACTTCCGAGTTGATGCCAACATAACATGATGACTTTTAAACATATCGTCTTACTCTCTAGTTGATGCCAGCGTAACCTGATGACTTTGCAACGTAGGGTCCCACTCTTTAGTTGACGTCAGCATATCCTAATGACTTTCCAACATAGGGTCCCACTTCCTAGTTGATGCCATCATAACCTAATGACGTTCCAACGTAAGGAACAACTCCCTAGTTGGTTGCACCATAACCTTCTGACTTTCCAATGTAGGGTTCCACTCCCTAGGGAATGCCAGTATATCCTGAGGACTTTACAACATAGGCTCTCACACCCTAGTTGATGCCAGCATCCCCTGATGATTTTCCAACATATGGTCCCACTCCCTAGTTGATGCTAGCATAACCTGATGACTTTAAAACATACGGTCGCAGTCCGTAGGAGATGTCAGCATAACCTGATCACTTTCTAAAACAAGGTCTCATTCCCTAGTTAATGCCAACATAACCTGATGTCTTTCCAACATAGGGTCCTATTCGTTAGTTGATGCCAACATAACTTGATGACTTTCCAAAATAGGGTCCCACTACCTAGTTGATGCCAGAATATCCTGATGACTTTCCAACATTTTGAAACACTCCCTAGTAGATGCCAGCATAACCTGATGACTTTCAAACATATGGTCCCAGTCCCTAGGTTATCCCATCATAAACTGAAGACTTTTCAATGTATGGTCCTACTCCGTATTTGATACCAGCATAACCTGAAGACTTACCAACATAGGGTCTCACTCCCTAGTTGATGTCAGCATAAGCTGATGAATTTCCAACATAGGGTCACATTCCTAGTTGATGCTAGCATAACCTGATAACTTTTCAATATAATGTCCCACTCCCTAGTTGATGCCACATAACCTGATGATTTTCCAACATAGGGTCACACTCCCTCGTTGATGCCAGCATTACACGATGACTTTCCAACATATGGTCTCACTCCCTAGTTGATGCCAGCATAACCTGATGACTATACAACATAGGGTCCCGCTCCCTAGTTGATACCAGACCTAATGACTTTCAAATGAAAGGTCCCGCTCCCTAGTTGATTCCTGCATAACTAGATGTCTTTCTGAAATAGGGTCTCACTCCGTAGTTGATGCCAACATAACTTGATGACTTTCCAACATAGGGTCCCACTCTCTAGTTGATGCCAACATAACCTAATGATTTTCCAACATAGGGTCACACTCCCTTGTGGATGTCAGCATTTCCTGATGACTTTCCAACATAGGGTCCCACTCTCTAGTTGATGCCAACATAACCTAATGATTTTCCAACATAGGGTCACACTCCCTTGTGGATGTCAGCATTTCCTGATGACTTTCCAACATAGGGTCTCACTCTCTAGTTGCTGCCAGCATAACCCAGTGCCTTTCCAACATAGGGTGCACTCTCAAGTTAATTCCAGCATAACCTGATGACTTTCCAACGTAGGGTCTCACTTCCTAGTTGATGCCAGCATAACCTTATGACTTTCCAACGTAGGGTCCCACTCACTAGTTGATGCAAGCATAACTTGATGACTTTCCAATGTAGGGTCCCACTCCATAGTTGATGCTAGCATAACATGATGACTTTCAAATGTATCGTCCTACTCCCTAGTTGATGCCAGCATAGCGGATGAATTTCTAACATAGGGTCACACTTCTTAGTTCATGCCGGCATAACCTGATAACTTTTCAACATTGTGTCCCACTCCCTACTTGATGCCAACATAAACTGATGACTTTCCACCATAAGGTCATACTCCCTCGTTGATGCCAGCATAACTTGATCACTTTCCAACGTAGAGTCCCACTCCCTAGTTGGTTCCAGCATAACCTCCTAACTTTCCAACGTAGGGTTCCACTCCCTAGTTGAATCCAACATACCCTGATGACTTTTTGACATAGGGTCCCACTCCCTTGTTGATGCCAGCATAACCTGATGAATTTCTAACATAGGGTCTCACTCCCTTGTTGTTGCCAACATAACCTGATGACTTTTCAATATAGTGGCCCACTCCCTAGTTGATGCCAGCATAACCTAATGACATTCAGACGTAGGGTCCCACAGCCTAATTGATTCCATCATAGCCTGATGACTTTCTAACGTAGGGTACCACACCCTAATTGACGACAGCAGAACCTGATGACTTTCCAACATACGGTACCACTCCCTAGTTGACGGCAGCAGATCCCGATGTCTTTCTAAAGTTGGGTCTCATTCGCTAGTTGATACCAGCATAATCTGTTGACTTTCAAACGTAGGGTCTCACTCCCTAGCTGATGTCAGCATAACCTGATGACTTTCCAACGTAGGCTCACACTCCTTAAATGATGTTAGCATAACCTGATGACTTTCCAACATAGGGTTCCACACCCGATTTGATGCCAGCACAATCTGATGACTTTTCAACATAGGATCCCACTCCCTAGTTGATGTCAGCATAACCCGATGACTTTCCAACATAGGGTTCCACACCCTAATTGATGTCAGCATAACCTGATGACTTTCAAGTGTAGGTCTAACTCCCTAGTTGATGCCATCATAACCTGATGACTTCCTAAAAGAGGGTCTCACTCCCTAGTTGATAAAAACATAAACTTATGACTTTCAAAAGTAGGGTCTCACTCCCTCGTTGATGCCAACATAACCTGATGACTTTCCAACATAGGGCCCGACACTCTAGTTGATGCCAGCATAACCTGATGACTTTCCAACATAAGGTCCCACTCTCAAGATTATGCCAACATAACCTGATGACTTTGCAACTTAGGGTCCCACTCCTTTGTTGATATCAACATATCCTGATGATATTCCAACATAGGGTCCCACTCCCTATTTGTTGCCAGCATAATCTAATGACCTTCCAACGTAGGGTCCCACTCCCTAGTTGATTCTAGCATAACCTGATGACTTTCCAACGTAGGGTCCTACTCCCTAGTTGATGCCGTCATATCCTGATGACTTTCCGACATAGGGTCCCACTCCCTAGTCGATTCCTATATAACTTGATGATTTTCCAACATAGGTTCATACTCCCTTGTTGATGTCAGCATATCCTGATGACTTTCCAACATAGGGTCTCACTCTCTAATTGCTGCCAGCATAAGCTGATCACTTCCAACATAGGGTCTCACTCCCTAGTCGATGCCAACATAACCTAATGACTTTGTAACGTAGGGAACTACTCCTTACTCGCTGCTAGCATAAACCAATGCCTTTCCAACATAGGGTGTCACTCTCAATTTGATGCCAGCATAACCTGATGACTTTCCAATGCAGGGTCCTACTCCCTAGTTGATGCCAGCATAACCTGATAACTTTTCAATGTATCGTCCCACTTCCTAGTTAGTGCCAGCATAAACTGATGACTTTCCAACGTAGGGTCTCAATCCCTAGTTGATGCAAGCATAACTTGATGACTTTCCAATATAGGGTGCTACTCCTTAGTTGATGCCTTTGTGTCCTGATGACTTTCCAACATAGGGTCTCACTCACTAGTTGATGCCAGCATCACCTAATGACTTTCCAACATAGGGGCCCATTCCATAATTGATGCTAGCATAACCTAATGACTTTCAATCATACGGTCGCACTCCCTATGAGATGTCAACATAACATTATCACTTTCTAAAACATGGTCTCATTCCCTAGTTGATGCCAGCATATCCTGATGACTTTCCAACATAGGGTCACATTCCCTAGTAGATGCCAGCAGAACGTGATGACTTTCCAACATAGGGTCCCACTCCCTAGTTGATCCCAGCATAACCTGAAAACTTTCCAATGTATGGTCGTACTCCCTAGTTGATGCTAGCATAACCTAAAGACTTTCCAATGTATGGTCCTACTCCCTAGTTGATGCCATCATAAGCGGATGAATTTCCAACATAGGGTTACACTTCTTAGTTGATGCCGGCAAAAACTGATAACTTTTTTTACATTGTGTCCCACTCCCTAGTTGATGCCAACATAAACTGATGACTTTCCAGCATAGGGTCACACTCCCTCGTTGATGCCAGTATAACTTGATCACTTTCCGACATAGGGTCCCTCTTCCTATTTGATGCCACCATAATCTGACGACTTTCCAACATAAGGTCCCACTTCCTAGTTAATGTCAACATAACCTGATGACTTTCTAACATAGGGTCCCACACCAAATATGATGCCAGCATAATCCGATGACTTTCCAACGTAGGGTCTCACTCCTTAGTTGGTTCCAACATAACCTGCTAACTTTCCAACGTAGGGTTCCACTCCCTAGTTGGTGACAACATATCCTGATGACTTTTCGACATAGGGTCCCACTCCTTGTTGACGCCAGCATAACCAGATGACTTTCCAATATAATGCCCCACTCCCTACTTGATGCCAGCATAACCTAATGACTTTCAGACATAGGGTCCCACAACCTAATTGATGCCATCATAACCGTATGAATTTCTAACGTAGGGTACCACACCCTAATTGGCGGCAGCAAAACCTGATGACTTTCTAACATACGGTATCACTCCCTAGTTGATGGCAGCAGAACCTGATGTCTTTATAAAGTAGGGTCTCATTCGCTAGTTGATACCAGCATAACCTGATGACTTTCAAACGTAGGTTATCACTCCCTAGCTGATGCCACCATAACCTGATGACTTTCCAACGTAAGTTCACACTCCTTAGTTGATGTCAGCATAACGTGATCACTTTCTAACATAGGGTTCCACACCATATTTGATGCCAGCATAATCTGATGACTTTTCAACATAGGATCCCACTCCCTAGTTGATGTCGACATAACCTGATGACTTTCCAACATAGGGTTCCACACCCTAATTGATGCCAGTATAACCTGATGACTTTCAAGCGTAGGGTCTAACTCCCTAGTTGATTCCAGCATAACCTGATGACTTCCTAAGAGAGGGTCTCAGTCCCTAGTTGATAAAAACATAAACTGATGACTTTCAAAAGTAGGGTCTCACTCCCTCGTTGATGCCAGCATAACCTGATGACTTTCCAACATAGGGCCCGGCATTCTAGTTGATGCCAGCATAACCTGATGACTTTCCAACATTAGGTCCCATTCTCAAGATGATGCCAACATAACCTAATGACTTTGCAACTTAGGGTCCCACTCCTTTGTTGATATTAGCATATCCTGATGATATTCCAACATAGAGTCCCACTCCCTATTTGATGCCAGCATAATCTAATGACCTTCCAACGTAGGGTCCCTCTCCCTAGTTGACTCTAGCATAACCTGATGACTTTCCAACATAAGGTCTCACTCTCTAGTTAATACCGTCGTATCCTGATGACTTTCCGACATAGGGTCCCACTCCCTAGTTGATGTAAGCATAACCTAAAGACTTTCCAACATAGGGTCCCTCTCCTAGTTGTTGCCAGCATAACTTGATTACTTTCAAATATAGTGTCTCACTCCCTAGTTGATTCCAACATAACCTGATGACTTTCCAACATAGGGTCACACTCCCTAGTTGATGCCAACATAATCTAATGACTTTTTAACATAGGATCCCACTCCCTAGTTGATGTCAGTATAACCTGATGACTTTCTAACATAGGGTTCCACATCCTAATTGATGCCAGCATAACCTGATGACTTTTAAGAGTAGGGTCTCAGTCCCTAGTTGATGCCAGCATGACCTGATGACTTCCTAAAAGAGGGTCTCACTCATAGTTGATAACAATATAAGCTGATGACTTTCAAGAGTATGGTCTCACTCCCTCGTTGATGCCAGCATAACTTGATGACTTTCCAACATAAGGTGCCACTCTCAAGATGATGCCAACATAACCTGATGACTTTGAAACTTATGGTCCCACTCCTTTGTTGGTATCAACATATCCTAATGATATTCCAACATAGGGTCCCACTACCTATTTGATGCCAGCATAATCTAATGACCTTATAACGTATGATCCCACTCCCTAGTTCATTTCAGCATAACCTGATGACTTTCCAACGTAGGATCCCACTCCCTAGTCGATGCCGTCATATCCTGATGACTTTCCGACATAGGGTCCCACTCCCTAGTTGATGCCAACATAACTTGATAATTTTCCAACATAGGATCCCACTCCCTAGTTGATGTCAGCATAACCTGATGACTTTCCAACATACGGTTCAACACCCTAATTGATGCCAGCATAACCTGATGACTTTCAAGCGTAGGGTCTAACTCCCTAGTTGATGCCAGCATAACCTGATGACTTCCTAAAAGAGGGTCTCACTCCCTAGTTGATAAAAACATAAACTTATGACTTTCAAAAGTAGGGTCTCACTCCCCGTTGATGCCAGCATAACCTGATGACTTTCCAACATAGGGCCCGACACTGTAGTTGATGCTAGCATAACCTGATTACTTTCCAACATAAGGTCCCACTCTCAAGATGATGCCAATATAACCTGATGACTTTGCAACTTAGGGTCCCACTCCTTTGTTGATATCAGCATATCCTGATGATATTCCAACATAGGGTCTCACTCCCTATTTGATTCCAGAATAATCTAATGACCTTCCAACGTAGCATAACCTGATGACTTTCCAACGTAAGGGCCCACTCCCTAGTTGATGCCGTCATATCCTGATGACTTGCCGACATAGGGTCCGACTCCCTAGTTGATGCCAACATAACTTGATGATTTTCCAACATAGCTTCACACTCCCTTGTTGATGTCAGCATATCCTGATGACTTTCCAACATAGGGTCTTACTCTCTAGTTGCTGCCAGCATAAGCTGATCACTTCCAACATAGGGTCTCACTCCCTAGTTGATACCAGTATAACCTAATGACTTTGTAACGTAAGGAACCACTCCTTAGTCGCTGCTAGCGTAACCCAATGCCTTTCTAACATAGGGTGTCACTCTCAAGTTGATGCCAGCATAACCTGATGACTTTCCAATGTAGGGTCCCACTCCCTAGTTGACGCCAGCATAACCTGATGACTTTCCAATGTATCGTGCCACTTCTTAGTTGGTGCTACCATAACCTGATGACTTTCCAACGTAGGGTCCCACTCCCTAGTTGATGCAAGCATAACTTGATGACTTTCCAACGTAGATTCCCACTCCTTAGTTGATGCCTTCATATCCTGATGACTTTCTAACATAGGGTCTCACTCCCTAGTTGATGCCAGCATCACCTAATGACTTTCCAACATAGGGGCCCATTCCCTAGTTGATTATAGCATAACCTAATGACTTTCAATCATACGCTCCCACTCCCTAGGAGATGTTAGCATAACCTTATCACTTTCTAAAACATGGTCTCATTCCCTAGTTGATGCCAGCATATCCTGATGACTTTCCAACATAGGGGACCATTCCCTAGTTGATTATAGCATAACCTAATGACTTTCAATCATACGCTCCCACTCCCTAGGAGATGTTAGCATAACCTTATCACTTTCTAAAACATGGTCTCATTCCCTAGTTGATGCCAGCATATCCTGATGACTTTCCAACATAGGGTCACATTCCCTAGTAGATGCCAGCATAACCTGATGACTTTCCGACACAGGGTCCCACTCCCTAGTTGATGTAAGCATAACCTGAAGACTTTCAAACATAGGGTCCCACTCCTAGTTGTTGCCAGCATAACTTGATGACTTTCAAATATAGTGTCCTAGTCCCTACTTGATGCCAACATAATCTGATGACTTTTTAACATAGGATCTCACTCCCTAGTTGATGTATGTATAACCTGATGACTTTCTAACACAGGGTTCCACATCGTAATTGATGCCAGCATAACCTGATGACTTTTAAGCGTAGGGTCTCACTCCCTAGTTGATGCCAGCATGACCTGATGACTTCCTAAAAGAGGGTCTCACTCCTAGTTGATAACAACATAAACTAATGACTTTCAAGAGTATGGTCTCACTCCCTCATTGATGCCAGCATAATCTGATGACTTTCCAACATAAGGTCCCACTCTCAAGATGATGCCAACATAACCTGATGACTTTGCAACTTAGGGTCCCACTCCTTTGTTGATATCAGCATATCTTTATGATATTCCAACATAGGGTCACACTCCCTCGTTGATGCCAGCATAACTTGATCACTTTCCAACATAGGGTCCCCCTTGCTATTTGATGCCAGCATAATCTGATGACTTTCCAACATAAGGTCCCACTTCCTAGTTAATGTCAACATAACCTGATGACTTTCTAACATAGGGTCCCACACTAAAATTGATGCCAGCATAATCTGATGATTTTCCAACGTAGGGTCCCACTCCCTAGTTGGTTCCAGCATAACCTGCTAACTTTCAAACGTAGGGTTCCACTCCCTAGTTGATGACAACATATCCTGATGACTTTCCCACATAGGGTCCCACTCCCTTGTTGACGCCAGCATAACCTGATGACTTTCCAATATAGTGTCCCACTCCCTAGGTGATGCCAGCATAACCTAATGACTTTCAGACGTACGGTCCCACATCCTAATTGATGCCATCATAACCTGATGATTTTCTAACGTAGGGTACCACACCCTAATTGACGGCAGAAGAACCTGATGACTTTCTAACATACGGTACCACTCCCTAGTTGATGGCAGCAGAACCTGATGTCGTTCTAAAGTAGGGTCTCATTCGCTAGTTGATACCAGCATAACCTGATGAATTTCAAACATAGGTTCTCTCTCCCTAGCTGATGCCAGCATAACCTGATGACTTTCCAACGTAAGCTCACACTCCTTAGTTGATGTCAGCATAACCTGATGACTTTCCAACATAGGGTTCCACACCATATTTGATGCCAGCATAATCTAATGACTTTTCAACATAGGATCCCACTCCCTGGTTGATGTCAAAATAACCTGATGACTTTCCAACATAGGGTTCCACACCCTAATTGATGTCAGCATAACCTGATGACCTTCAAGCGTAGGGTCTAAATCCCTAGTTGATGCCAGGATAACCTGATGACTTCCTATGAGAGGGTCTCATTCCCTAGTTGATAAAAACATAAACTGATGACTTTCAAAAGTAGAGTCTCACTCTGTCGTTGATGCCAGCATAACCTGATGACTTTCCAACATAGAGCCCGACACTCTAGTTGATGCTAGCATAACCTGATGACTTTCCAACATAAGGTCCCACTCTCAAGATGATGCCAACATAAAATGATGACTTTACAACTTAGGGTCCCACTCTTTTGTTGATATCAGCATATCCTGATGATATTCCAACATAGGGTCCCACTCCCTATTTGATGCCAGCATAATCTAATGACCTTCCAACGTAGGGTCCCACTCCCTAGTTGATTCTAGCTTAACCTGATGACTTTCCAATGTAGGATCCCACTCCCTAGTTGATACCTTCATATCGTGATGACTTTCCGACATAGCGTCCCACTCCCTAGTTGATGTAAGCATAACCTGAAGACTTTCCAACATAGGGTCCCACTCCTAGTTGTTGCCAGCATAACTTGATGTCTTTCAAATATAGTGTCTCACTCCCTAGTTGATTCCAACATAACCTGATGACTTTCCAACATAGGGTCACACTCCCTAGTTGATGCCTTCATATCGTGATGACTTTCCGACATAGCGTCCCACTCCCTAGTTGATGTCAGTATAACCTGATGACTTTCCAACATAGGGTCACACTCCCTAGTTGATGCCAACATAATCTGATAACTTTTCAACATAGAATACCACTCCCTAGTTGATGTCAGTATAACCTGATGACTTTCTAACATAGGGTTCCACATTCTAATTGATGCCAGCATAACTTGATGACTTTTAAGCGTAGGGTCTCACTCCCTAGTTGATGCCAACATGACCTGATGACTTGCTAAAAGAGGGTCTCACTCCTAGCTGATAACAACATAAACCGATGACTTTCAAGAGTATGGTCTCACTCCCTCGTTGATGCCAGCATAACCTGATGACTTTCCAACATAGGGCCCGACACTCTAGTTGATACCAGCATAACCTGGTGACTTTCCAACATAAGGTCCCACTCTCAAGATGATGCCAACATAACCTGATGACTTTGCAACTTAGGGTCTCACTCCTTTGTTGATATGAGCATATCGTGATGATATTCCAACATAGGGTCCCACTACTTATTTGATGCCAGCATAATCTAATGACCTTCCAACGTAGGGTCCCACTCCCTAGATGAGTCTAGCATAACCTGATGACTTTCCAACGTAGGGTCCCACTCCCTACTTGATACCGTCATATCCTGATGACTTTCCGACATAGGGTCCCACTCCCTAGTTGATGTAAGCATAACCTAAAGACTTTCCAACATAGGGTCCCTCTCCTAGTTGTTGCCAGCATAACTTGATGACTTTCAAATATAGTGTCTCACTCCCTAGTTGATTCCAACATAACCTAATGACTTTCCAACATAGGGTCACACTCCCTAGTTGATGCCAACATAATCTGCTGACTTTTCAACATAGGATCCCACTCCCTAGTTGATGTCAGTATAACCTGATGACTTTCTAACATAGGGTTCCAAATCCTAAGTGATGCCAGCATAACCTGATGACTTTTAAGCGTAGGGTCTCAGTCCCTAGTTATGCCAGCATGACCTGATGACTTTCCTACATAGGGCCTGACACTCTAGTTGATGCCAGCATAACCTGATGACTTTCCAACATAAGGTCCCACTCTCAAGATGATTCCAACATAACATGATGACTTTGGAACGTAGGGTCCCACTCCTTTGTTGATATCAGCATATCCTGATGATATTCAAACATAGGGTCCCTCTCCCTATTTGATGCCAGCATAATCTAATGACCATCCAACGTAGGGTCCCACTACCTAGTTGGTTCTAGCATAACCTGATGACTTTCCAACGTAGGGTGCCACTCCCTAGTTGGTGCCGTCATATCCTGATGACATTCCGACATAGGGTCCCACTCACTAGTTGATGTAAGCATATCTGAAGGCTTTCCAACATAGGGTCCCACTCCTAGTTGTTGCCAGCATAACTTGATGACTTTCAAATATAAACTCTCACTCCCTAGTTGGTTCCAACATAACCTGATGACTTTCTAACATAGGGTCACACTCCCTACTTCATGCCAACATATTCTGATGACTTTTCAACATAGGATCCCTCTCCCTAGTTGATGTCAGAATAACCTGATGACTTTCTAATTTAGGGTTCCACACCCTAATTGATACCTGTAGAACCTGATGACTTTTAAGCGTAGGGTCTCACTCCCTAGTTGATGCCAGCATGACCTGATGACTTTCCAACGTAGGGTACCACTCCCTAGATGAAGCCAGCATGACCTGATATCTTTCTAAGAAAGGGTCTCAGTCCCTAGTTGATACTAGCATAACCCGATGACTTTCAAACATAGGGTCTCATTCCCTAGTTGATGCCAGCATAACCTAATAACTTTCAAATAAAGGGTCCCGCTCTCTTGTTGATGCCAGCATAACCTGATATTTTTCGAAAATAGGATCTCACTCCCTAGTTGATGCCAGCATAACTTGATTACTTTCAGACGTAGGGATTCACTTCCTAGTTGATGACAACATAACCTGATGACTTTCCAACATAGGGCCTCACTCCTTAGTTCATGCCAGCATAACCTAATGACTTTCTAACATAGGGAACCACTCCTTAGTCGCTTCCAGCATAACCCAATACCTTTCCAACATAGGGTGTCACTCTCTAGTTGATGCCAACATAACCTAATTACTCTCCAACGTAGGTTCCCACTCCCTAGTTGATGCCAACATAACCTGATGACTTTCCAATATAGCGTCCCACTTCCTAGTTGATGCAAGTATAACCTGATGACTTTTCAACGTAGGGTCCCACTACCTAGTTGATTCTAGCATAACCTGATGACTTTCCAACGTAGGGTCCCACTCCCTAGTTGGTGCCGTCATATCCTGATGACATTCCGACATAGGGTCCCACTCCCTAGTTGATGTAAGCATATCTGAAGGCTTTCCAACATAGGGTCCCACTCCTAGTTGTTGCCAGCATAACTTGATGACTTTCAAATATAGTGTCTCACTCCCTAGTTGGTTCCAACATAACCTGATGACTTTCTAACATAGGGTCACACTCCCTACTTCATGCCAACATAATCTGATGACTTTTCAACATAGGATCCCTCTCCCTAGTTGATGTCAGAATAACCTGATGACTTTCTAATTTAGGGTTCCACACCCTAATTGATGCCAGTAGAACCTGATGACTTTTAGGCGTAGGGTCTCACTCCCTAGTTGATGCCAGCATGACCTGATGACTTTCCAACGTAGGGTACCACTCCCTAGATGAAGCCATCATGACCTGATGTCTTTCTAAAAAAGGGTCTCAGTCCCTAGTTGATACCAGCATAACCCGATGACTTTCAAACATAGGGTCTCACTCCCTAGTTGATGCCATCATAACCTAATAACTTTCAAATAATGGGTCTCGCTCTCTTGTTGATGCCAGCATAACCTGATATTTTTCTAAAATAAGATCTCACTCCCTAGTTGATGCCAGCATAACTTGATTACTTCCAGACGTAGGGTTTCACTTCCTAGTTGATGATAACATAACCTGATGACTTTCCAACATAGGGCCTCACTCCTTAGTTGATGCCAACATAACCTAATGACTTTCTAACATAGGGAACCACTCCTTAGTCGTTTCCAGCATAACCCAATACCTTTCCAACATAGGGTGTCACTCTCTAGTTGATGCCAACATAACCTAATTACTCTCCAACGTAGGGTCCCACTCCCTAGTTGATGCCAACATAACCTGATGACTTTCCAATGTAGCGTCCCACTTCCTAGTTGATGCAAGTATAACCTGATGACTTTTTAACGTAGGGTCCCACTCCCTAGTTGATGCAAGTATAACTTGATTACTTTCCAATGTAGGGTCTCACTCCCTAGTTGACGCCAGCATAAACAGATAAATTTCAAACACAGGGTCACACTTCTTAGATGATGCCGGCATAACCTGATAACTTTTTAATATTGTGTCCCACTGCCTAGTTGATGACAACATAACCTGATGTTTTTCCAACATAGGGTCACACTCCCTCGTTGATGCCAGCAAAACGTGATCACTTTCTAACATAGGGTCCCCCTTCCTATTTGATGCCAGCATAATCTGATGACATTCCAACATAAGGTCCCACTTCCTAGTTGATGTAAGCATAACCTGAAGACTTTCCAACATAGGGTCCCTCTCCTAGTTGTTGCCAGCATACTTTGATGACTTTCAAATATAGTGTCTCACTCTCTAGTTGATTCCAACATAACCTGATGACTTTCAAACATAGGCTCCCACTCCCTAGCTGATGCCAGCATAACCTAATGACATTCAGAGGTAGGGTCCCACAGCCTAATTGATGCCATCATAACTTGATGACTTTATAATGTAGGGTACCACACCCTAATTGACGGTAGCAGAACCTGATGACTTTCCAACTTACGGTATCACTCCTTAGTTGGCAGCAGCAGAACCTGATGTCTTTCTAAAGTAGGGTCTCATTCTCTAGTTGATACAAGCATAACCTGATGACTTTCAAAAGTAGGGTCTCACTCCCTAGCTGATGACAGCATAACCTGATGACTTTACAATGTAGGCTCACACTCGTTAGTTGATGACAGCATATCTTGATGACTTTCCAACATCGGGTCCCACTGCCTAGTTGATGCCAGCATAATCTAATAACTTTCCAATGCATGTTCTCACTCCCTAGTTGATTCCAACATAACCTGATGACTTTCCTACGTAGGGTCCCACTCCCTAGTTGATGCCAGCATATCCTGATGACTTTTCAATATAGTTTCCCACTCCTAGTTGATGCCAGCATAACCTGAAGACTTTCTAACGTATGGTCCTACTCCTTAGTTGATGCCAGCATAACTTGAAAACATTCCAACATAAGGTCCCACTCCCTACTTGATGCCAGCATAACTTAATGACTTTCCAACATAGGGTCCCAGCCCCTAGTTGATGCCAACATAACCTGATGACTTTCCAACATAGGGTCACACTCCCTCGTTGATGTCAGCATAACCTCGTGACTTTCAAACATAGGTTCTCACTCCCTATTTGATGCCAGCATAACCTGATGACTTTCCAACATAGGGTTCCACACCCTAATTGATGCCAGCACAACCTGATGACTTTCAAGAGCAGGGTCTCACTCCCTAGTTGATGTCAGCATAACCAGATGACTTCCTAAAAGAGGGTCTCACTCCATAGTTGATAAAAACATAAACTTATGACTTTTAAAAGTATGGTCTCACTCCCTATTTGATGCCAGCATAAGCAGATGACTTTCCAACATAGGGCCCTACACTCTAGTTGATGCCAGCATAACTTGATGACTTCGCAACGTAGGGTCCCACTCCTTAGTTGATATCAGCGTATCCTGATGACCTTCCAACATAGGGAGACACTCCCTATTTGATGCCAGCATAATCTAATGACCTTCCAACATAGGGTCCCACTCCCTAGTTGATTCTAACACAACCTAATGACTTTCCAACGTAGGGTCCAACTCCCTAGTTGATGCCAGCATATCCTGATGACTTTCTGACATAAGGTCACACTCTCATGATGATGCCAACATAAACTCATGACTTTGCAACGTAGGGTCCCACTCCCTAGTTGATATCAGCATATCCTGATGACTTTCCAACATAGGGTCCCATTCCCTTTTTGATGCCAGCATAATCTAATGACCTTCCAACGTAGGGTCCCACTCCCTAGTTGATGCAAACATATCCTGATGACTTCGCAACATAGGGTCCCACTCCCTAGTTGATGTAAGTATAATCTGAAGACTTTCCAATATATGGTCCCAATCCTAATTGTTGCCAGCATAACTTGATGACTTACAAATATAGTGTCTCCTCCCTAGTTGAGTCCAACATAAACTGATGACTTTCCAACATAGGGTCACACTCCCTCGTTGATGCCAGCATAAACTGATGACCTTCCAACATAGGGTCCCACTCCCTAATTGATGTTATCATAATCTGATTACTTTCCAACATAGGGTCGGACTCCCTAGTTGATGCCAGCATAACCTGATGACTTTCCAACGTATGGTCCCACTCCTTAGTTGACCGCAACATAGCCTGAAGACTTTCTAACGTATGGTCCTACTCCCTAGTTGATGTCAGCAAAATCAGAAGACTTTCAAAAGTAGGGTACCACTTCCTATATGATGCCAGCATAACCTAATGTCTTTCTAAAAGAGGGTCTCAGTTCCTAGTTGATACCAGCATAACCCGATGACTTTCAAACGTAGGGTCTCACTCCCTAGTTGATGCCAGCATAACCTGATGACTTTCAAATGAAGGGTCCCGCTCCCTTGTTGATTCCAACATAACCTGATATTTTTCTAAAATAGGATCTCCCTCCCTAGTTGATGCCAGCATAAATTGATTACTTTTAGACGTAGGGTCTCACTTCCTAGTTGATGCCAACATAACCTAATGACATTCCAATATAGGGTCTCACTCCCTAGTTGATGCCAGCATAACCTGATGACTTTCAAATGTAGCGTCCCACTTCCTAGTTGATGCCAGCATTACCTGATGACATTCCAACATAGAGTCCCACTCCATATTTGATTGTAGCAAAACCTGATTACTTTCAAACATACGATCCCACTCGTTAGGAGATGTAAGCATAACCTGATCACTTTCTAAAGCAGGGTCTCATTCCTTTGTTGATGCCAACATAATTTGATATCTTTCCAACATAGGGTCCCATTCCTTATTGATGCAAGCATAACTCTATGACTTTCCAAAAAATGGTCCCAGTCCCCAGTTGATGCCAGCATATCCTGATGACTTAACAACATAGGGTCCCACTCCCAAGTAGATGCCAGCATATCTTGATGACTTTCCAACATAGGGTAACACTCCCTACTAGATTCGAACATAACCTGATTAGTTTCCAACATAGGGACCCACTCCTTATTTTATCCTAGCATAACCTGAAGACATTCTAACGTATTGTCCTACTCTCTAGTTGATGCCAGTATAACCTGATAAATTTGCAATATTGTGTCCCACTCCCTAGTTGATGCCAACATAACCTGATGGCTTTCCAACATAGGGTCACACTCCCTCTTGACGCCAACATTACCTGATGACTTTCCAACATAGGGTCTCACTCCCTAGTTGATACCAGCATAACCTGATGACTTTCCAACATATGGTCCCACTCCCTAGTTGGTGCCAGCATAACCTGATAACTTTCAAAAGAAGGGTCCCGCTCCCTAGTTGATGCCAACATAACCTGATGCCTTTCCAACATAAGGTCCCACTCTCTAGTTGATGCCAACATAACATGATGATTTTCCAACATAGGGTCACACTCCCTCGTTGATGTCAGCATATCCTGATGACTTTCCAACATAGGGTCTCACTCTCTAGTTGCTGCTAGCATAACTAGATGACTTTCCAACATTGAGTCTCGCTCCCTACTTCATGCCAACATAACCTATTGACTTTATAACGTAGGGAACCACTCCTTTATTGCTGCCAGCATAACCCAATGCCTTTCCAACATAGGGTGTCACTCTCTAGTTGATGCCAGCATAACCTGACGACTTTCCAACGTAGGGTCGCACTCCTTAGTTGATGCCTGCATAACCTGATGACTTTCCAATGTAGCGTCCCACTTTCTAGTTGATGCCAGCATAACCTGATGACTTTCCAACGTAGGGTCCCACTCCCTAGTTGATGTAAGCATAACTCTATGACATTCCAATGTAGGGTCTCACTCCCTATCTGATGCCTTCATATCCTGATGACTTTCCAACATAGTGTCTCACTCCCTAGTAGATGTCAACATCACTTAATGACTTTCCAACATAGGGTCCCAATCCCTAGTTGATGCTAGCATAACCTAATCACTTTCGAACACACGGTCCCACTCCCTAGGAGATGTCAGCATAACGTGATAACTTTCTAAAATAAGTTATCATTCCCTAGTTTATGCCAGCATATCCTTATGACTTTCCAACATAGGGTCATGCTCCCTAGTGGATGCCAGCATAACGTGATGACTTTCCAACATAGGGTCCCACTCCTTAGTTGATCGCAACATAACCTGAAGACTTTCTAACGTATGGTCTTACTCCCTAGTTTATGCCTACATAACCTGATGACTTTCCAATGTAGCGTCCAGCTTCCTAGTTGATGCTAGCATAACCTGATGACTTTCCAATGTAGGGTCCCACTCCCTAGATGATGTAAGCATAACTTGATGACTTTCCAACGTAGGGTCCAACTCCCTAGTTGATGCGTTCATATCCTTATGATTTTCCAACATAGGGTCTCACTCCCTAGTTGATGTCAGCATCACCTAATGACTTTCCAACATAGGGTCCCATTCCCTAGTTGATGCTAGCATAACCTAATCACTTTCAAACACACGGTCCCACTCCCTAGGAGATGTCAGCATAACGTGATCACTTTCTAAAATAAGTTCTCATTCCCTAGTTGATGCCAGCATATCCTGATGACTTTCCAACATAGGGTCACACTCCATAGTGGATGCCAGCATAACGTGATGACTTTCCAACATAGGGTGACACTCCTTAGTTGATCGCAACATAACTTGAAGACTTTATAACGTATGGTCCTGCTCCCTAGTTGATGTCAGCAAAACCAGAAGACTTTCCAGGGTCACACTTCCTAGTTGATGCCAGCATTACCTAATGCCTTTCCAACATAGGGTCTCACTCCCTAGTTGATGACATCATAACCTGATGACTTTCCAACATAGGGTCCCATTCCCTAGTTGATGCCAACATAACCTGATGGCTTTCAAACGAAGGGTCCCGCTCCCTAGTTGATGCCAGCATAACCTGTTGACTTTCAAACATAGGGTCACACTCCCTTGTTGACGCCGTCATTACCTAATGAGATAGGGTCTCACTCCCTAGTTGATGCCAGCATACCCTGATGACTTTCCAACATAGGGTCCCACTTCCTAGTTGATGCCAGCATAACCTGATGACTTTCTAACATAGGTTCCCACTCTGTAGTTGATGCCAGCATAACCTGATAACTTTCCAACGTAGGGTCTCACTCCCTAGTTGATGTCAGCATATCCTAATGACATTTCTCCTTAGGGTCCCACTCCCTAGTTGATGCCAGCATAACCTGATAAATTTTTAATATTGTGTCCCACTCCCTAGTAGATGCCAACATAACCTGATGGCTTTCCAACATAGGGTCACACTCCTTCGTTTACGCCAGCATTACCTGATGACTTTCAAACATAGGGTCTCACTCCCTAGTTGATCCCAGCATAACCTGATGACTTTCCAACATATGGTCCCACTCCCTAGTTGGTCCAGCATAACCTAATAACTTTCAAACGAAGGGTCCCGCTCCCTAGTTGATGCCAGCATAACCTGATGACCTTCCAACATAAGGTCCCACACTCTAGTTGATGCCAACATAACCTGATGATTTTCCAAAATAGGGTCTCACTCCATTGTTGATGCCAGCATTACCTGATGACATTCCAACATAGGGTCTCACTCCATATTTGATGGTAGCATAACCTGATTACTTTCAAACATACGATCCCACTCCCTAGGAGATGTAAGCATAACCTGATCACTTTCTAAATCAGGGTCTCATTCCCTTGTTGATGCCAACAAAATTTGATGTCTTTCCAACATAGGGTCCCATTCCTTATTGATGCCAGCATAACTCTATGACTTTCCAAAAAACGGTCCCAGTCCTAGTTGATGCCAGCATATCGTGATGACTTTCCAACATAGGGCCCCACTCCCAAGTAGATGCCAGCATATCGTGATGACTTTCTAACATAGGGTCACACTCCCTAGTATATGGGAACATAACCTGATGAGTTTCCAACATAGGGTCCCACTCCTTAGTTTATCCCAGCATAACATGAAGACTTTCTAACGTATATCCCTACTCCCCAGTTGATGCCAGCATAACCTGATAAATTTTCAATATTGTGTCTCACTCCCTAGTTGATGACAACATAACCTGATGGCTTTCAACATAGCGTCACACTTCCTCGTTGACGCCAGCATTACCTGATGACTTTCCAACATAGGGTCTCACTCCCTAGTTGATCCCAGCATAACCTGATGACTTTCCAACATATGGTCCCACTCCCTAGTTGGTGCCAGCATAACCTGATAACTTTCAAACGAAGGGTCCTGCTCCCTAGTTGATGCCAGCATAACCTGATGACTTTCCAACATAAGGTCCCACTCTCTAGTTGATGCCAACATAACCTGATCATTTTCCAACATAGGGTCACACTCCCTCGTTGATTTCAGCATATTCTTACGACTTTCCAACATAGGGTCTCACTCTCTAGTTGCTGCCAGCATAACTTGATGACTTTCCAACATTGGGTCTCACTACCTAGTTCATGCCAACATAACCTATTGACTTTATAACGTAGGGAACCACTCCTTTGTCGCTGCCAGCATAACCCAATGCCTTTCCAACATACGGTGTCACTCTCTAGTTGATGCCACCATAACCTGATGACTTTCCAACGTAGGGTCGCACTCCCTAGTTGATGCCTGCATAACGTGATGACTTTCCAATGTAGCGTCTCACTTCCTAGTTGATGCCAGCATAACCTAATGACTTTCTAACGTAGGGTCCCACTCCATAGTTGATGTAAGCATAACTTGTGACTTTCCAATGTAGGGTCCCACTCCCTAATTGATGCCTTCATATCCTGATGACTTTCCAACATAGGGTCTCACTCCCTACTTGATGCCAATATAACCTGATGACTTTCCAACATAGGGTCTCGCTCCCTACTTGATGCCAATATAACCTGATGACTTTCCAACATAGGGTCTCGCTCCCTACTTGATGCCAATATAACCTGATGACTTTCCAACATAGGGTCTCGCTCCCTACTTGATGCCAATATAACCTGATGACTTTCCAACATAGGGTCTCGCTCCCTACTTGATGCCAATATAACCTGATGACTTTCCAACATAGGGTCTCGCTCCCTACTTGATGCCAATATAACCTGATGACTTTCCAACATAGGGTCTCGCTCCCTACTTGATGCCAATATAACCTGATGACTTTCCAACATAGGGTCTCGCTCCCTACTTGATGCCAATATAACCTGATGACTTTCCAACATAGGGTCTCGCTCCCTACTTGATGCCAATATAACCTGATGACTTTCCAACATAGGGTCTCGCTCCCTACTTGATGCCAATATAACCTGATGACTTTCCAACATAGGGTCTCGCTCCCTACTTGATGCCAATATAACCTGATGACTTTCCAACATAGGGTCTCGCTCCCTACTTGATGCCAATATAACCTGATGACTTTCCAACATAGGGTCTCGCTCCCTACTTGATGCCAATATAACCTGATGACTTTCCAACATAGGGTCTCGCTCCCTACTTGATGCCAATATAACCTGATGACTTTCCAACATAGGGTCCCACTCCCTAGTTGATGTCAGCATAACTTGATCGCTTTCAAAAGAAGGGTGTCGCTACCTAGTTGATGCCAGCATAACCTGTTGACTTTCAAACGTAGGGTCACACTCCCTCGTTGACGCCAGCATTACCTGATGACTTTACAACATAGGGTCTCACTCCCTAGTTGATGCCTATATAACCTGATGACTTTCCAACATAGGATCTCACACCCTAGTTGATGCCAGCATAACCTGATGACTTTTAAACAAAGGGTCCTGCTCCCTAGTTGATGCCTGCATAACCTGATGTGTTTCTAAAATAGGATCTCACTCCCTAGTTGATGCCAGCATAACTTGATTACCTTCAGACGTAGGGTCTCACTCCCTAGTTGATCCCAGCATAACCTTATGACTTTCCAACATAAGGTCCCACTCTCTAGTTGATGCCAACATAACCTGATGATTTTCCAACATAGGGTCAAACTCCCTCGTTGATGTCAGCATATCCTGATGACTTTCCAACATAGGGTCTCACTCTCTAGTTGCTGCCAGCATAACTTGATGAGTTTCCAACATTGGGTCTCACTCCCTAGTTCATGCCAGCATAACCTATTGAATTTATAACATAGGGAACCAGTCATTTGTCGCTGCCAGCATAACCCAATGCCTTTCAAACATAGGGTGTCACTCTCTAGTCCATGCCAGCATAACCTGATGACTTTCCAACGTAGGGTTGCACTCCCTAGTTGATGTCTGCATAACCTGATGACTTTCAAATGTAGCGTCCAACTTACTAGTTGATTCCAACATAACCTGATGACTTTCAAACGTAGGGTCCCACTCCCTAGTTGATGTAAGCATAACTTGATAACTTCCCAATGTAGGGTCCCACTCCCTAGTTGATGCCTTCATATCCTGATGACTTTCCAACATAAGATCTCACTCCCTAGTTCATGCCAGCATCACCTAATGACTTTCCAACATAGGGTCCCATTCCCTAGTTGATGCTAGCATAAAGTCAAACACACGGTCCTACTCCCTAGGAGATGTCAGCATAACGTGATCACTTTCTAAAACAAGTTCTCATTCCCTAGTTGATGCCAACATATCTTGATGACTTTCCAACATAGGGTCACACTCCATAGTAGATGCCAGCATAACCTGATGACTTTCCAACATAGGGTCCCACTCCTTAGTTGAGCCAAGCATAACCTGAAGACTTTCTAACGTATGTTCCTACTCCCTAGTTGATGTCAGCATCACCATAAGACTTTCCAGGGTCCCACTCCCTAGTTGATGCCAGCATAACCTGATAAGTTTTCAATATTGTTTCCCACTCTCTAGTTGATGCCAACATAACCTGGTGGTTTTCCAACATAGGGTCACACTCCCTCGTTGATGCCAGAATAACTTGATCACTTTCCAACATAGGGTCCCACTTCCTATTTGATGTCAGCATAATCTGATGACTTTCCAACATAAGGTCCCACTTCCTAGTTAATGTCAACATAACCTAATGACTTTCCAACATAGGGTCACACGCCCTAATTGATGACAGCATAACCCGATGACATTCCAGCGTAGGATCTCCCTCCATAGTTAATGCCAACATAACCTGATGTCTTTCTAAAAGAGAGTCTCAGTCCCTAGTTGGTACAAGCATAACCTGATTACCTTGAAACGTAGGGTCTCAGTCTCTAGTTGAGGCCAACATAACCTGATGACTTTCCAACATATGGTCCCACTCTCTAGTTGATGCCAGCATAACCTGATGACTTTCCAACGTAGGGTCACACTCTTTAATTGATGTCAGCATATCCTGATGACTTTCCAATATAGGGTCTCACTCCCGAGTTGATGTTAGCATAACCTGATGACTTTCAAACATACGGTCACAGTGCGTAGGAGATGTCAGCATAACCTGATCACTTTCTAAAACAAGGTCTCATCCCCTAGTTGATGCCAACATAACCTAATGTCTTTCCAAAATAGGGTCTAATTTCTTAGTTGTTGCCAACATAACATGATGACTTTCCAAAATAGGGTCCCACTCCCTAGTTGATGTTAGCATATCCTGATGACTTTCCTACATAGGGTCCCACTCCCTGGTTGATGCAAGCATAACTTGATTACTTTCCAATGTAGGGTCCCACTCCCTAGTTAATGCCTTCATATCCTGATGACTTTCGAAGATAGATTCTTACTCCCTAGTTGATGTCAGCATAACCAAATGACTTTATAACATAGGGAACCACTCCATAGTTGATGCCTTCATATCCTGATGACTTTACAACATAGGGTCTTACTCCCTAGTTTATGCCTGCATCACCTGATGACTTTCCAACATAGGGTCCCACTCCATGGTTGATGCTAGCATAACCTGATGACTTTCAAACATACGGTCACAGTCCCTGGGAGATGTCAGCATAACCTGATCACTTTCTAAAACAAGGTCTCATTCCCTAGTTGATGCTATAATAACCTAATGTCTTTCCAACATAGGGTCCCATTCCTTAGTTGAAGCCAGCAAAACTTGATGACTTTCCAAAATAGGGTCCCATTCCCTAGTTAATGCCAGCATTTCCTGATAACTTTCCAACATGGGGTCACACTCCCTAGTATATGCCAGCATAACCTGATGACTTTCCAACATAGGGTCCCAGTCCCTAGTTGGCCCCAGCATAACCTGAAGACTTTCCAACGTATGGTCCTACTCCCCAGTTGATGCCACAATAACCTGAAGACTTTCTAACATAGGGTCCCACACCCTAGTTGATGTCAGCATAAGCTGATCAATTTCCAACATAAGGTCACACTTCCTAGTTAATGCCAGCATAACCTGATAACTTTTCAATATAGTGTCCCACTCCCTAGTTGATGCCAACATAACCTGATGACTTTCCAACATAGGGTCACACTCCCTCGTTGATGCCAGCTTTACCTGATGACTTTCTAACATAGGGTCTCACTCCCTAGTTGATGCCACCATAACCTGATGACTTTAAAATGAAGGGTCATGCTCCCTAGTTGATGCCAGCATAACCTGATGTCTTTCTAAAATTGGGTCTAACTCCCTAGTTGATGCCACCATCACTTGATTACCTTCAGACGTAGGGTCTTACTCCCTAGTTGATGCCATCATAACCTGATGACTTTTCAACATACGATCCCACTCTCTAGTTGATGCCAACATAACCTAATGATTTTCCAACATAGGGTCACACTCCCTCATTGATGTCAGCATATCCTGATGACTTTCCAACATAAGGTCTCACTCTCTTGTTGCTGCCAGCATAAGTTGATGACTTTCCAATGTAGGGTCTCACTCCCTAGTTGATGCCAGCATAACCAAATAACTTTATAACGTAGGGAACCAGCCCTTTATCGCTGCCAGCATAACCCAATGCCTTTCCAACATAGGGTGTCACTTTCTTGTTGATGCCAGCATAACCTGATTACTTTCAAACGAAGGGTCCCGCTCCCTAGTTGATGCCACGATAACCTGATGTCTTTCTAAAATAGGGTCTCACTCCCAAGTTGATTCCAACATAACTTGATTACCTTTAGACGTAGGGTCGCAATCCCTAGTTGATGCCAACATAACCTTATGACTTTCAAACACAGGGTCACACTCCCTCATTAATGTCAGCATATCCTGATGACTTTCCAACATAGGGTCTCACTCTCTAGTTGCTGCCAGCATAAGCTGATGATTTTCCAACTTAGGGTCTCACTCCCTAGTTGATGCCAGCATAACCAAATGACCTTATAACATAGGGAACCACTCCCTAGTTGATGCCTTCATATCCTGATCACTTTCCAACATAGGGTCTTACTCCTTAGTTTATGCCAGCATCACCTGATGACTTTCCTACATAGGGTCCCACTCCATGGTTGATCCTAGCATAACCTGATGACTTTCAAACATACGGTCACAGTCCCTAGGAGATGTCAGCATAACCTGATCACTTTCTAAAACAGGGTCTCATTCCCTAGTTGATGCTATAATAACCTGATGTCTTTCCAACATAGGGTCTCATTCCTTAGTTGAAGCCAGCAAAACTTGATGACTTTCCAAAATAGGGTCCCACTACCTAGTTGATGCCAGCATATCTTGATGACGTTCCAACATGGGTTCACACTCCCTAGTATATGCCAGCATAACCTGATGACTTTCCAACATAGGGTCCCAGTCCCTAGTTAGTCCCACCATAACCTGAAGACTTTCCAACATATGGTCCTATTCCCGAGTTGATCCCAGCATAACCTGAAGACTTTCCAACATAGGGTCCCACTCCCAAGTTGATGCCAGCATAACCTGATGACTTTCAAACGAAGGGTCCCATCACCTAGTTAATGCCAGCATCACCTGATGACTTTCCAATATAGGGTCCCGCTCCCTAGTTGATGCCAGCATAACTTGATGTCTTTCTAAAATAGGGTCTCACTCCCTATTTAACGCCAGCATAACTTGATTACCTTCAGACGTAAGGTCTCACTCCGTAGTTGATGCCAGCATCACCTGATGACTTTTAAACATACGATGCCACTCTCTAGTTGATGCCAACATAACCTGATGATTTTCCAACATAGGGTCACACTCCCTCATTGATGTCACCATATCCTGATGACTTTTCAACCTAGGGTCTCACTCTCTAGTTGCTGCCAGCATAAGCTGATGACTTTCAAATGTAGGGTCTCACTCCCTAGTTCATGCCAGCATAACATAATAACTTTATGACGTAGAAAACCAGCCCTTTGTCGCTGCCATCATAACCTAATGCCTTTCCAACATAGGGTGTCACTCTCTTGTTGATGCCAACATAACCTGATGACTTTCAAACGAAGGGTCCCGCTCCCTAGTTGATGCCAGCATAAGCTGATGTCTTTCTAAAATAGGGTCTCACTCCCAAGTTGATGCCAACATAACTTGATTACCTTCAGACGTAGGGTCTCACTCCCTAGTTGATGCCAGCATAACCTAATGACTTTCCACCATGGGGTCACACTCCCTAGTATAAGCCAGCATAACCTGATGACTTTTCAAGATAGGGTCCCAGTCCCTAGTTGGTCCCAGCATAACCTGATGACTTTCCAACGTATGGTCCTACTCCCCAATTGATGCCAGCATAACCTGAATACTTTCCAACATAAGGTCCCACACCCTAGTTTATGTCAGCATAAGCTGATCAATTTCCAACATAGGGTCACACTTCCTAGATAATGCCAGCATAACCTGATAATTTTTCAATATAGTGTCCCACTCCCTAGTTGATGCCAACATAACCTGATGACTTTCCAACATAGGGTCACACTCCCTCGTTGATTCCAGCTTTACCTTATGACTTTCCTACATAGGGTCTCACTCCCTAGTTGATGCCAGCATAACCTGATGACTTTCCAACATAGGGTCCCAATTCCTAGTTGATGCCAGCATAACCTGATGACTTTCAAACGAAGGGTCCCATCACCTAGTTGATGCCAGCATCACCTGATGACTTTCCAACATAGGGTCCCGCTCCCTAGTTGATGCCAGCATAACTTGATGTCTTTCTAAAATAGGGTCTCACTCCCTAGTTAACGCCAGCATAACTTGATTACCTTCAGACGTAGGGTCTCACTCCCTAGTTGATGCCAGCATCACCTGATGACTTTTCAACATACGATCCCACTCTCTAGTTGATGCTAACATAACCTGATGATTTTCCAACATAGGGTCACACTCACTCATTGATGTCAGCATATCCTAATAACTTTCCAGCATAGGGTCTCACTCTCTAGTTGCTGCCAGCATAAGCTGATGACTTTCCAATGTAGGGTCTCACTCCCTAGTTGATGCAAGCATCACTTGATGACTTTTCAACATACGATCCCACTCTCTAGTTGATGCCAACATAACCTGATGATTTTCCAACATAGGGTCACACTCCCTCATTGATGTCAGCATATCCTGATAATTTTCCAACATAGGGTCTCACTCTCTAGTTGCTGCCAGCATAAGCTGATGACTTTCCAATGTAGGGTCTCACTCCCTAGTTGATGCCAACATAACCTAATAACTTCATAACGTAGGGAACCAGCCCTTTGTCGCTGCCAGCATAACCCAATGCCTTTCCAACATAGGATGTCACTCTCTTGTTGATGCCAGCATAAACTGATGACTTTCAAACGAAAGGTCCCGCTCCCTAGTTTATGCCAGCATAAGCTGATGTCTTTCTAAAATAGGGTGTCACTCTCTCCAGTTGATGCCAGCATAACCTGAAGAGTTTCCAACATAGGGTCCCACTCCCTAGTTGATGTCAGCATAAGCTGATCAATTTCCAACATAGGGTCACACTTCCTAGTTAATGCCATCATAAAGAAAAAGCAAGTGAAAAGCCTACAAAGGCAAAATAAAAATGTTGGGTCCCACGCGACCGATCGCCATGGTGAAATCTGGAAATCCAAGGCCCTGGGATTAGAGAGGAAACTCAATCCCCAGCAAGCGCACAAGCAAGCAAGTGGTTGAAATCTTCATCAAAAGAACTGAGATCAAGCAGCTGAAAATCAAGACCGCAAAACCGACCACCGTTTCAAACTAAGAAATTGTTCTTTGCTTGAAATAGGAAACAGGTGCAAAAGCAACCGTGCAAAAGGCAGATGCAATAAAAACGAATCGCGCAAGAGCGAGAAGGAACTCTGCAGCATTGGCTCCAAAGAAAGGGAAGTTTCCTCCAAGGATTTTTTCCTGCGTAAAAAAAAATAATTAAAAAAAAGTAAAAAACAAGAATAATAATAAATAAAAACATATAAAAAAATTAAAAAAAAAATAAGAAAGAAGAAATGAAGTTGAATGAGATGCGACCCTAAAAGTAGCATAGGAGCTTCAACCCTTGGCCAAACATTTTCCAACCCAGGATATCCCAGTCCTCGGTTGATGCCAACATAGGGTCCCGCACCCAACCAGACACTGGCATAACCCGGTGATCCTTCTGACAACAGCATAACCTTTTGATCACTTCCAGACACTGGCATAACCCAGTAATATCTGTTTCAGGCAACAGCATAACCTGTTGACCTCCCCGGACACCGGCATAACCCGGTGATCCTTCTGACAACAGCATAACCTTTTGATCACTTCCAGACACTGGCATAACCCAGTAATATCTGTTTCAGGCAACAGCATAACCTGTTGACCTCCCGGACACCGGCATAACCCAGTGATCCCTTCTGACAACAGCATAACCTGTTGATCACTTCAGACACCGGCATAACCTAGTGATCTCTTTTTCAGGTAACAACATAACCTGTTTGACCTCCCCAGACACCGGCCTAACCCGTTGATCCTCCTTACAACAGCATAACCTGTTGATAACTTCAGACACTGGCATAACCCAGTGATCTCTTTTTCAGGATACAGCATAATCTGTTGGCCTCCCAGACACCGAAATAACCTGTTGATCCTTCCCTAGATGCCGGCATAACCTGGTGATCATTCCTTGACGGCAACATAACATGTCGATCTTTTCCAACATAGGGTCTCCGATCCCTAGTTGATTTTACTTTTTTAGGCATAGTGTATCCACGCCCTAGTCTACAAATAACTCCGGATGCACTGCCCTGGCCTTTCGCCGTTTTCAATAATAAAGTAGTAAAGATTTTCTTGCAATAACTCACAAGATTCCCCTAGTGAAAACTGGGGAAAAAATTTTGTTCATTCATTTTGATTTTGTGCAGATTATGTTGGAACCCGAGACGACCAAAAGAACAAATTTCAATCCAAAATAACAAAACCAAAGAAAGGAAGAGAAGATTGAATCCAAAAGTGCATATGCGGAGAAGATATGGACTATTCAGGACGAGATTGAAGTCATCAGTTCGGTATATCCTGCCTTGGTCCAAAAAGCGAAGAGACGAAACCAACACCTGCGACTAACGATCATCAAGATCCAGGTCAGAGCTAGCAGAAGATCAAGACTCAAGAACAAGTCTTAGATAGGATTCTTGTAACTAGCAGCTAATAGTTTTTAGTTTAGTCTGTCATTTTGTTTACTTTGGGTGTAACAAGGAGATCCGCAGCAGTAACAGCAGCAACCGCAGTGAAACCACGATTACTTGGTAGTCCCAGCTACCAAAACTTCCAGAACTACACTAACCTGATTCCTTTATAACCAATGATATGTAGGAAACCTTCGAAGCCAGGGTTCGGTCAAACTTTTCAAAAAATGCTTCACAATGGAACATATGAATGGGTGAAAGTCGTTCATTGTCGCTCACTTTGTCTTTACCCGAAAACTCTTCGTGTTTCCGAGCAAAGAGGGGCAGCTGTGAGCATGTGATTTTTACTCGCCATATCGTCCTATAAAAATCCCAATAAATCAATTGATTTTATGAATATTGGTTGATTTTTCAGTAATTAATTATGAATTATTTGCATTGTTTGCATATCCATAATTCATCTTCCAAAATCATTGGAATTTTTGCATTATGAAGTTATTAGTTATAATTAATTAAATAATAGACAAATGACGAGTATTTAACGTGATGTAGTTTTAATAACTAATTACTATAAAAATTAATCATTTTATTCGATAAATCATAGATTTAAGTAATAATATATAATTGGTTGTTTTATTCTTAGTTAATATGTAAATATATGAAAAATAAGGTTTTGCAATTAATTGCTACATTTTTTTTGATTAAGTTAGAGTTTAATTTAATTAGAATAATGAAGTTAATTAACTAAGAAAAACAAAATCGGACCTGGGCCAAGAAAGACCAAGGCCCAACCCCTATTTTTCTATGCACCCAGATAACCCAGGCCCAAACCCAATCCCTACAAACGAACAACCCAGCCGAAATCCCTTTACCCGGCCTGCCCCAGCCTGACCAAACGACACCGTTTGGTCTAGTCAATTAAGTCCTGGCCATTGATCGAAATGGACCGAATGGCCAGGAAATCACCCCCTCTAAACTATATAAATGTCCTAACCTAACCCCACCCCCCTCATTTCACCAAATCCTAACCCCTTCGTCCGTCTCTCTCTCTCTCTTCTCTCTAAAAACCCTAGCCGCCCTTGAAACCCCACCGTCGTCCGGCCACCATAACAACTCCGATCAACCCCAAATCTCTACCCTACAACCCCCATCACCTCCTAAACCACCTCATGTTCTTAGTTTTGTCAAAAAACCATCCGAAAAACCCCAATTTCATATCTGAGATTCCAGAACCGTAAGTCTCCCATGCGCACTGATTCAAGGGCCTTCAATGGCTCGGACCTGCATGAGTCATTTGCTCTTGACAAGAGCAATTGATTCATGTGGGTTTGACCCGTTTTCAAACCCACCGAAGTCCGGCCAAACTCCGGCAAAATGATTTTATCTGACTGGTACCCCTCCCCCTTTTGTTTCTTTTAATCACTTGTATAGTAAGATAAATCGCCTAGGCTAGTATTGAATTTCTTCTACCAATCTATGTCTTCCATTTTGACTAATTGTTTAGATGTTGTAAGTTTTCTGTTTATTCTCCTAAATGATGTTAGTTACGAGATATTTGTTTAACTGAGTTTAGTTTTAGGTTTTTTTCTTCTTTACTGATTGTCCCTAAATGCTACTGCTCCTACCCTTTTCTAACTGTCTTGGGTTTATTGGCATGAACTTGTCTAGATTTAGTTGTTTTTTTGAAAGATCTGTGCAGATCTTTTGTTTTCTCCCCCTAGGACATTACCTGCAGATACTCAGATAAATCCTATTGACCAGGTTCCAAGGCAGCTGATGGCAGTGACTCTTCGCAGTGGCAGAGAATTAAATGTGGATCTAGAAAGGGCTCATGAAAGCAGGCAGACTGAAACATTGGTACCCATGCAGGTTGAACTCTATGATTCAACAATTTAGACCAAAGCAAACGTGCAACCTAGTGAAGAAGAACCCAATGCACAGATTAAGAATGAAAAAGAAGTGGAGATGACTCAGAAGCCGATAGTTGAGGTGGTGGTTGAGAAAGACAAATCCCAAATCACTGGGAAAAAGAGACCACCAGTTCCATTCCCTCAGAGGCTGGCTAAATACCAAAAGGATGAACAGTACAAGAAGTTCTTGGACATGCTCAAGCAGATACAGGTAAATATTCCATTGATTGATGCATTGAAAGAAATGCCTGGGTATGCTAAAATGATGAAGGAATTGATGTCCAGAAAAGTTGACTTCCAAGATCTAGCTACTGTCACCCTTACTCAGACTTGTAGTGCGGTGGTAACACATCCTACTGCTGGAAAGTTGTCTTACCCAGGGAGTTTTACAATTCCTTGTACCATAGGAAACTTGACTTTCACCAAAGCTCTATGTGACATGGGGGCCAGCATTAATTTTATGCCGCTGGCCATATATAAAAGGCTGGGAATTGGTAGAGCCAGGCCCACATCCATGCTAATGCAACTTGCTGATAGGACGGTGAAGAGACCGTCGGGTATTCTGGATGATGTCTTGGTGCAAGTGGGAAAGTTTGTATTTCCTGCTGATTTTGTGATCTTAGACTGCAAGGTAGATGAGGAAATTCCCATAATCTTGGGGAGGCCATTTTTGGCCACAGGCAGAGCTCTCATTGATTGCGAGACTGGTGAACTTAAGATGAGGCTTAACAATGAAGAAATCACTTTCAACGTTCAGAAGTCTATGAGGAAACCCAGTGAGTTTGCCAACTGCTCTCTGATTAATGCTGTGAATGTGATCCCAGAAAAAGATGATGCTTGTCTGATAATTGGGAACTCTTTGGATGAATGTTTCGCGAATCTGGATGATATGAACGGTGAAGAACTAGCAGATTGGGTGTTAGCACTTGAGGAAAAAGAGGTATGGAAACAGGCTCTCGAATTTAATTCATTGCATGCAGAGAAAGGTGAGAACCTGTCAGCCGAGCTATCTAGTGAAACACCACCCATGTTAGAACTGAAATCGGAGGATGCTGATGTAGTAGAAAAGATACTGGATTTAACCAAAGACATTGAGACTACATATTTTGTTGAATCCAGTGTCGTTATTGTTGAGGATGTTAGTACACACTCCAACCATATGTTCAAATTGTGTTTGGATGATAATATGCAAATAGAGTTATCCGAACCACCTGATGAGTTGAGAGATAAAGAACAAGATGCCTACATTATTGAGTTCTTCTTGCCTGAAAGTAAGGAGTACACATTTTGTCGCAAGGCCAAGAAACGCAGATTATTACAGAGTTTATTTGGGCTAGGAAGATTTGTTCCACCACCCCATGAGCATGATCATAGAGCAGAATCAAAAATGAGGGTTCAATTCAAAAGTTCAAAGTGGAGGCATAAAGTGATTAAAGCATGTGCTCAAAGNTTAATCAAGCTATAAGAAGTATCCGAGAAAGAATTCACCAACGGGGGAAACCATAACCTTAGACCTTTATTATCATTGTTTACACTATATTGTTAGTCAATTACTAGTTTATTATTTTGTTATTAGATTTAGTAAACCTCACCAAATTATATTCAAAAGTATTGAGAAAATTGAATAAGTACCAGTAGTATTTTATAAACTCAATTGATACGTCAATTCCCTGTGGGATCGACTCTGGGCATAATACCCCAGATTATATTTGCAACGCCCGTTTAGTCTTTCTATAAGACATAGTTGAGCGTGATCACTTTCCAACATAGGGTTTTACTCCATAGTTGATGTCAGAATAAGCTGATCAATTTCCAATATAGGGTCCCACACCCTAGTTGATACCAGCATAACCTGGTTACTTTCAAACGAAGGGTCCCGCTCCCTAGTTGATGCCAGCATAACTTGATGTCTTTCTAAAATAGGGTCTCACTCCCTAGTTGATGCCAGTATAACTTGATTACCTTTAGACGTAGGGTCTCGCTCCCTAGTTGATACCAACATAACCTGGTGACTTTCCAACATAGGTTCCCACACCTTAGTTGATCCCAGTATAACCTGAAGACTTTCCAAGGTATGGTCCTACTCCCTAGTTGATGCCAGCATAACCTGATGACTTTCCAACATAGTGTCCCACTCCCTAGATGATCCCAGCATAACCTGAAGACTTTCCAACGTATGTTCCTACTCGCTAGTTGATGCCAGCATATCTTGATGAATTTCCAACATAGAGTCACACTCCCTAGTAGATGCCAACATAACCTGATGACTTTCCAATATAGTGTCCCACTCCCTAGTTGATCCCAGCATAACCTCAAGACTTTCAAACGTATGTTCTTACTTGCTAGTTGATGTCAGCATAAGCTGAAGACTTTCCAGGGTCCCACTCCCTAGTTGATGCCAGCATAACCGGATAACTTTTCAATATTGTGTCCCACTCCCTAGTTGATGCCAACATAACCTGATGACTTTTCAACATAGGGTCACACTCCCTCGTTGATGCCAACATAAGTTCCCACTTCCTAGTTAATATCAACATAACCTGATGACTTTCCAACATAGAGTCCCACACCCTAATTGATGCCAGCATAACCCGATGACATTCAAGCATAGGGTCTCACTCCCTAGTTGCTGTCAGCATAACCTGATGACTTCCTAAAAGAGGGTCTCACTCCCTAGTTGGTACAACCGTAAACTCATCACTTTCAAACGTAGGGTCTCACTCCCTAGTTGATGCCAACATAACCTGATGACTTTCAAACATATGGTCCCACTCTCTAGTTGATTCAAGCATAACTTGATGACATTCCAATGTAGGGTCCCACTCCTTAGTTGATGTCAACATATCCTGATGACTTTCCAACATAGGGCCCCACTCCCTATTTGATGCCAGCATACCCTAATGACGTTCAAACGTAGGGTCCCACTCCCTATTTGGTTCCAGCATAACCCGCTGACTTTCAAACGTAGGGTTCCACTCCCTAGTTGATGCCAGCATATCCTGACGAATTTCCAACATAGGGTCTCACTCCCTAGTTGATGCCAACATCACCTAATGACTCTCCGGCATTGGGTCCCACTCCCTAGTTGATGCTAGCATAACCTGATGACTTTTAAACATACGGTCGTAGTCCGTAGGAGATGTAAGCATCACCTTACCACTTTCTAAAACAGGGTCCCATTCCCTAGTTAATGCCAACATAACCTGATGTCTTTCCAACATAGGTTCGATTCCCTTTTTGATGCCTACATAACTTGATGACTTTCCAGAATAGGATCCCACTCCCTAGTTGATGCCTCATATCCTGATGACTTTCCAACATAGGGTCCCACTCCCTAGTTGATACAAGCATAACTTGATGACTTTCCAATGTAGGGTCCCACTCCCTAGTTGATGCCTTCATATCCTGATGACTTTCCAACATAGGGTCATACTCCCTAGTAGATGCCAGCATAACCTGATGACTTTCCAACATACGGTCACACTCTCTAGGAGATGTCAGCATAACCTGATCACTTTCTAAAACAGGGTCTCATTCCCTAGTTGATGCCAACATAACCTGATGTCTTTGCAACATGGGGTCCCATTCCTTAGTTGATGCCAACATAACTTGATGACTTTCCAAAATAGGGTACCCCTCCCTAGTTGATGCCAGCATATCCTGATGACTTTCCAACATGGGGTCACACTCCCTAGTAGATGCCAGCATAACCTGTTGACTTTCCAACATACGGTCCTAGTCCCTAGTTGTTCCCAGCATAACCTGATGACTTTCCAACATACGGTCCTACTCTCTAGTTGACGCCAGCATAATCTGAAGACTTTCCAACATAGGGTCACACTCCCTAGTAGATGCTAGCATAACCTGATGACTTTCCAACCTAGCGTCCCACTCTCTAGTTGACCCCAGCATAACCTGAAGACTTTCCAACGTATGATCCTACTCCATAGTTGATGCCAGCATAATTTTAAAAATTTCCAACATAGGATCCCACTCCCTAGTTGATGCAAGCATAACTAGATGACTTTCCAATGTAGGGTCCCACTCCCTAGTTGATGCCTTCATATCCTGATGACATTCCAACATAGGGTCTCAGTCCCTAGTTAATGCCAGCATCACCTGATGAATTTCCAACATAGGGTCCCACTCCCTAGATGATGGTAGCATAACTTGATGACTTTAAAACATACAGTCACAGTCCCTAGGAGATGTCGGCATAACCTGATCACTTTCTAAAACTGGGTCTCATTCTCTAGTTGATGCCAGCATAACCTAAAGTCTTTCCAACATAGTGTCACATTCCTTAGTTGATGCCAGCATAACTTGATGACTTTCCAAAATAGGGTCCCACTCCCTAGTTGATGCCAGCATATTCTGATGACTTTCCAACATGAGGTCACACTCCCTAGTAGATGCCAGCATAACCTCATAACTTTTCAATATAGTGTCCCACTCCCTAGTTGATGCCAACATAACCTGATGACTTTCCAACATAGGGTCACACTCTCTCGTTGATGCTGTCACTACCTAATGACTTTCCAGCATAGGGTGTCACTCCCTAGTTGATGCCAGCATAACCTGATGACTTTCCAACATAGGGTCCCACTTCCTAGTTGATGCCAGTATAACTTGATGACTTTCAAACGAAGGGTCCCGCTCCCTGGTTGATGCAAACATAACCTGATGTCTTTCTAAAATAGGGTCTCACTCCCTAGTTGATGCCAGCATAACCTGATTACTTTCCAACATAGGGTCCCACTCTCTAGTTGATGCCAACATAACCTGATGTCTTTCTAAAATAGGGTCTCACTCCCTAGTTGATGCCAGCATAACTTGATTATCTTCAGACGTAGGGTCTCACTCCATAGTTGATGCCAGCATAACCTGATTACTTTCCAACATAGGGTCCCACTCTCTAGTTGATGCCAACATAACCTGATGATTTTCCAACATAGGGTCACACTCCCTCGTTAATGTCAGCATATCTTGATGACTTTCCAACATAGGGTCTCACTCTCTAGTTGCTGCCAGCATAACCTGATGACGTTCCAACATAGGGTCTTACTCCCTAGTTGATACCAACATAACCTAATGACTTTATAACATAGGGAACCACTCCTTTGTCGCTGCCAGCATAACCCAATGCCTTTCCAACATAGGGTGTCACTCTCTAGTTGATGCCAGCATAACCTGATGACTTTCAAACGTAAGGTCCCAACCCATGTTGATGCCACCATAACCTGATGACTTTCCAACATATTGTCCCACTCTCTGGTTGATGCCTTCATATCCTAATGACTTTCCATCATAGGGTCACACTCCCTAGTAGATGTCAGCATAACCTGATGACTTTCCAACATACGGTCACACTCCCTAGGAGATGTCAGCATAACCTGATCACTTTCTAAAACAGGGTCTCATTCCATAGTTGATGCCAACATAACCTGATGTCTTTGTAACATAGGGTCTCATTCCTTAGTTGATGCCAACATAAGTTGATGACTTTCCAAAATAGGGTACCCCTCCCTAGTTGATGCCAGCATATCCTGATGACTTTCCAACATGGGGTCACACTCCCTAGTAGATGCGAGCATAACCTGATGACGTTCCAACATACAGTCCTAGTCCCTAGTTGTTCCCAGCATAACCTGATGACTTTCCAACATACGGTCCTACTCCCAAATTGACGCCAGCATTATCTGAAGACTTTCCAACATAGGGTCACACTCCCTATTAGATGCTAGCATAACCTGATGACTTTCCAACCTAGGGTCCCACTCTCTAGTTAACCCCAGCATAACCTGAAGACTTTCCAACGTATGGTCCTACTCCATAGTTGATGTCAGCATAACCTGAAAACTTTCCAACATAGGATCTCACTCCCTAGTTGATGCAAGCATAACTTGATGACTTTCCAATGTAGGGTCCCACTCCCTAGTTGATGCCTTCATATCCTGATGACATTCCAACATAGGGTCTCATTCCCTAGTTAATGCCAGCATCACCAGATGACTTTCCAACATAGGGTCCCACTCCCTAATTGATGGTTGCATAACTTGATGACGTTAAAACATACGGTCACAGTCCCAAGGAGATTTCGGCATAACCTGATAACTTTCTAAAACTGGGTCTCATTCCCTAGTTGATGCCTGCATAACCTGAAGTCTTTCCAACATAGTGTCCCATTCCTTAGTTGATGCCAGCATAACTTGATGACTTTCCAAAATAGGGTCCCACTCCCTAGTTGATGCCAGCTTATCCTGATGACTTTCCAACATGGGGTCACACTCCATAGTAGATGCCAGCATAACCTCATAACTTTTCAATATAGTGTCCCACTCCCTAGTTGATGCCAACATAACCTGGTGACTTTCCAACATAGGGTCACACTCTCTCGTTGATGCCATCATTACCTGATGACTTTCCAACATAGGGTCTCACTCCCTAGTTAATGCCAGCATAACATGATGACTTTCCAACATAGGGTCCCAATTCCTAGTTGATGCCAGTATAACCTGATGACTTTCAAACGAAGGGTCCCGCTCCCTAGCTGATGCCAGCATAACCTGATGTCTTTCTAAAATAGGGTCTCACTCCATAGTTGATGCCAGCATAACTAGATTACCTTCAGACGTAGGGTCTCACGCCATAGTTGATGCCAGCATAACCTGATGACTTTCCAACATAGGGTCCCACTCTCTAGTTGATTCCAACATAACCAGATGATTTTCCAACATAGGGTCACACTCCCTCGTTGATGTCAGCATATCTTGATGACTTTCCAACATAGGCTCTCACTCTCTAGTTGCTGCTAGCATAATCTGATGACGTTCCAACATAGGGTCTTACTCCCTAGTTGATACCAGCATAACCTAATGACTTTATAACATACGGAACCACTCCTTTCTCGCTGCTAGCATAACCCAATGCCTTTCCAACATAGGGTGTCACTCTCTAGTTGATGCCAGCATAACCTGATGACTTTCCAACGTAAGGTCCCAACCCATGTTGATGCCACCATAACCTGATGACTTTCCAACATATGGTCCCACTGTCTAGTTGATTCAATCATATCCTGATGACTTTCCAACATAGGGTCCCACTCCCTAGTTGATGCCAGCATACCCTAATGACCTTCCAATGTAGGGTCCCACTCAGTAGTTGGTTCCAGCATAACCCGCTGACTTTCCAACGTAGGGTTCCACTCCCTAGTTGATGCCAACATATCCTAACGACTTTCCAACATGGGGTCACACTCCCTAGTAGTTGCCAGCATAACCTCATAACTTTTCAATATAGTGTCCCACTCCCTAGTTGATGCCAACATAACCTGATGACTTTCCAACATAGGGTCCTACTCCCTAGTTGATGCCAGCATCACCTAATGACTCTACGGCATTGGGTCTCACTCCCTAGTTGATGCTAGCATAACCTGATGACTTTCAAACATAGGGTCCCACTCCCTAGTTGATGCTAGCATAACTTGAAGACTTTCAAACATACGGTCACAGTCCCTAGGAGATGTCAGCATAACCTGATCACTTTCTAAAACAGGGTCTCATTCCCTAGTTGATGCCTTCATATCCTGATGACTTTCCAACGTAGGGTCTCACTTGAGAGTTGATGCCAGCATCACCTGATGACTTTCCAACATAGGGTCCCATTCCTTAGTTGATGCTAGCATAACTTGATGAGTTTCAAACATACGGTCACAGTCCCTAGGAAATGTCAGCATAACCTGATCACTTTCTAAAACAGGGTCTCATTCCCTAGTTGATGCCAGCTTAACCTGAAGTCTTTCCAACATAGTGTCCCATTCCTTAGTTGATGCCAGCATAACTTGATGACTTTCCAAAATAGGGTCCCACTTCCTAGTTAATGCCAGCATATCCTGATGACTTTCCAAAATTGGGTCACACTCCCTAGTAGATGCCAGCATAACCTGATAACTTTTCAATATAGTGTCTCACTACCTAGTTGATGCAAACATAACCTGGTGACTTTCCAACATAGGGTCACACTCCCTCATTGATGCCAGCATTACCTGATGACTTTCCAACATAGGGTCTCACTCACTAGTTGATGCCAGCATAACCTGATGACTTTCCAACATAGGGTCCCACTCCCTAGTTGATGTCAGGATAACCGGATGACTTTCAAACGAAGGGTCCAGCTCCCTAGTTGATGCCAGCATAACCTCATGTCTTTCTAAGATAGGGTCTCACTCCCTAGTTGATGCGAGCATAACTTGATTACCTTCAGACGTAGGGTCTCACTCCATAGTTGATGCCAGCATAACCTGATGACTTTCCAACATTGGGTTCCACTCTCTAGTTTATTCAAACATAACCTAATGATTTTCAAACATAGGATCACACTCCCTCGTTTACGTCAGCATATCATGATGTCTTTCCAACATAAGGTCTCATTGTCTAGTTGTTGCCAACATAAACTGACGACGTTCCAATATAGGGTCTCACTCCCTAGTTGATACCCACCTAACCTAATGACTTTATAACATAGGGAGCCACTTCTTTGTCGTTGCCAGCATAACCCAATGCCTTTCCAACATAGGGTGTCACTCTCTAGTTGATGCCAGCATAACCTCATGTCTTTCTAACATAGGGTCTCACTCCCTAGTTGATGCCAGCATCACCTGATGACTTTCCAACATAGGCTCCCACTCCCTAGTTGATACTAGCATAACTTAATGACTTTCAAACATACGGTCATAGTCCCTAGGAGATGTCAGCATAACCTGATCACTTTCTAAAAGAGGGTCTCATTCCCTAGTTGATGCCAGCATATCCTGATGACTTTCTAACATATGATCTCACTCTCTAGTTGCTGCCAGCATAACCTGATGACGTTCCAAGACATGTTCTCACTCCCTAGTTGATACCAGCATAACCTAATGACTTTATAACAGAGGGAACCACTACTTTGTCGCTGCCAGCATAACCCAATGCCTTTCCAACCCAGGGTGTCACTCTCTAGTTGATACCAGCATAACCTGACGACTTTCCAACGTAATATCCAAATCCATAGTTGATGCCAGCATAACCTGATGACTTTCCAATGTAGCGTCCCACTTCCTAGTTGATGTCAGCATAACCTGATAACTTTCCAACGTAGGGTCCCAGTCCCTAGTTGATGCAAGCATAACGTGATAACTTTCAATTGTACGGTCCCACTCTCTAGTTGATGCATTCATGTCCTCGTGACTTTCTAACATAGGGTCTCACTCCCTAGTTGATGCCAGCATCACCTGATGACTTTCCAACATAGGGTCCCACTCCCTAGTTGATGCTAGCATAACTTGATGACTTTTAAACATACGGTCACAGTCCCTAGGAGATGTCAGCATAACCTGATCACTTTCTAAAACAGGGTCTCATTCCCTAGTTGATGCCAGCATAACCTGAAGTCTTTCCAACATAGTGTCCCATTCCTTAGTTGATGCAAGCATAACGTGATGACTTTCCAAAATAGGGTCCCACTCCCTAGTTGATGCAAGCATATCCTGATGACTTTCCAACATGGGGTCACAGTCCCTAGTAGATGCCATCATAACCTCATAACTTTTCAATATAGTGTCACACTCCTAGTTGATGCCAACATAACCTGGTGTCTTTCCAAGATAGGGTCACACTCCCTCGTTAATGCCAGCATTACCTGATGGCATTCCAACATAGGGTGTCACTCCCTAGTTTATGCCAGCATCACCTGATGACTTTCCAACATAGGGTCCCACTACCTAGTTGATGCTAGCATAACCTGATGACTTTCAAAGATACGACCACAGTCCCTAGGAGATGACAACATAACCTGATCACTTTCTAAAACAGGGTCTCATTCCCTAGTTGATGCCAGCATAACCTGAAGTCTTTCCAACATAGTGTCCCATTCTTTAGTTGATGCCAGCATAACTTGATGACTTTCCAAGACAGGGTCACACTCCCTCGTTGATGCCAGCATTGCCTAATGACTTTCCAACATAGGGTCTCACTCCCTAGTTGATGCCAGTATCACCTAATGACTTTCCAACATAGGGTCCCACTCCTTGGTTGATGCTAGCATAACCTGATGACTTTCAAACATACTGCCACAGTCCCTAGGAGATGTCAACATAACCTGATCACTTTCTAAAACATGGTCTCATTCCCTAGTTGATTCCAGCATAACCTGAAGTCTTTCCAACATAGTGTCCCATTCCTTAGTTGATGCCAGCATAACTTGATGACTTTCCAAGATAGGGTCACACTCCCTCGTTGATGCCAACATTACCTAGTGACTTTACGACATAGGGTCTCACTCACTAGTTGATGTCAGTATCACCTGATGACTTTCCAACATAGGGTCCCACTCTCTCGTTGATGCTAGCATAGCCTGATGACTTTCAAACATTCGACCATAGTCCCTAGGAGATGTCAGCATAACCTGGTCACTTTCTAAAACATGGTCTCATACCCTAGTTGATGCCAGCATAACCTGAAGTCTTTCCAACATAGTGTCCCATTCCTTAGTTGATGCTATCATAACTTGATGACTTTCCAAGATAGGGTCACATTTCCTAGTTGATGTCAGTATCACCTGATGACTTTCCATCATAAGGTCTCACTCCCTAGTTGATGCCAGCATAACCTGAAGTCTTTCCAACATAGTGTCCCATTCCTTAGTTGATGCTATCATAACTTGATGACTTTCCAAGATAGGGTCACATTTCCTAGTTGATGTCAGCATATCCTGATCACTTTCCAACATGGGGTAACACTCCCTAGTATATGTCAGCATGACATGATAGATTTTCAATATAGTGTTCCACTCCCTAGTGATTCCAACATAACCTGATGACTTTCCATCATAAGGTCTCACTCCCTAGTTGATGCCAGCATAACTTGATTACCTTCAGACGTAGGTTCTCACTCCATAGTTGACGCCAGCATAACCTGATGACTTTCCAACATAGGGTCACACTCCCTCGTTGATGCCAGCATTACCTGATGACTTTCTAACATAGGGTCTCACTCACTAGTTGATGCCAGCATAACCTGATGACTTTCCAACATAGGGTCCCACTCCCTAGTTGATGTCAGCATAACATGATGACTTTCAAACGAAGGGCCCCGCTCCCTAGTTGATGCCAGCATAACCTCATGTCTTTCTAAGATAGGGTCTCACTCCCTAGTTGATGCCAGCACAACTTGATTACCTTCAGACGTAGGGTCTCACTCCACAGTTGATGCCAGCATAACCTGATGACTTTCCAACATAGTGTCCCACTCTCTAGTTGATGCCAACATAACCTGATGATTTTCCAACATAGGGTCACACTCCCTCGTTGATGTCAGGATATCCTGATGACTTTCCAACATAGGGTCTCACTCTCTAGTTTCTGCCAGTATAACCTGATGACGTTCCAACATATGTTCTCACTTCCTAGTTGATACCAGCATAACCTAATGACTTTATAACATAGGGAACCACTCATTTGTCGCTGCCAGCATAACCCAATGCCTTTCCAACATAGGGTGTCACTCTCTAGTTGATGCCAGCATAACCTGATGACTTTCCAACATAAGGTCCAATTACATAGTTGATGCCAGCATAACCTGATGACTTTCCAATGTAGCGTCCCACTTCCTAGTTGATGCCAGCATGACCTGATGACTTTCCAACGTAGGGTCCCACTCCCTAGTTGATGCAATTATAACGGGATAACTTTCAATTGTAGGGACTCACTCCCTAGTTGATGCCTTCATGTCCTGATGACTTTCTAACATAGGGTCTCACTCCCTAGTTGATGCGAGCATCACCTGATGACTTTCCAACATAGGGTCCCACTCCCTAGTTGATGCTAGCATAACTTGATGACTTTCAAACATACGGTCACAGTCCCTAGGATATGTCAGCATAACTTGATCACTTTCTAAAATAAGGTCTCATTCACTAGTTGATGCCAGCATAACCTGAAGTCTTTCCAACATAGTGTCCTATTCCTTAGTTGATGCCAGCATAACTTGATGACTTTCCAAGATAGGGTCACACTCTCTCGTTGATTCCAGCATTGCCTAATGATTTTCCAACATAGGGTCTCACTCCCTAGTTGATGCCAGTATCACCTGATGACTTTCCAACATATGGTCCCACTCCCTGGTTGAGGCTAGCATAACCTGATGACTTTCAAACATACGGCCACAGTCCCTAGGAGATGTCAGCATACCTGATCACTTTCTAAAACAGGGTCTCATTCCCTAGTTGATGCCAGCATAACCTGAAGTCTTTCCAACATAGTGTCACATTCCTTAGTTGATGCCAGCATAACTTAATGACTTTCCAAGATAGGATCACACTCCCTCGTTGATGCCAGCATTACCTAATGACTTTACAACATAGGGTCTCACTCCCTAGTTGATGCCAATATCACCTGATGACTTTCAAACATAGGGTCCCACTCCCTGGTTGATGCTAGCAGAACCTGATGACTTTCAAACATACGGCCACAGTCCCTAGGAGATGTCAGCATAACCTGGTCACTTTCTAAAACATGGTCTCTTTCCCTAGTTGATGCCAGCATAACCTGAAATCTTTCCAACATAGTGTCCCATTCCTTAGTTGATGCCATCATAACTTGATGACTTTCCAAGATAGGGTCTCATTCCCTAGTTGATGCCAGCATATCCTGATGACTTTCCAACATGGGGTCACACTCCCTAGTAGATGCCAGCATAACCTGATAGCTTTTCAATATGGTGTCCCACTCCCTAGTTGATGCCAACATAACCTGATGACTTTCCAATATAAGGTCACACTCCCTCGTTGATGCCAGCATTACCTGATGACTTTCAAACATAGGGTCTCACTCCCTAGTTGATGCCAGCATAACCTGATGACTTTGCAACATAGGATCTCACTCCCTAGTTGATGCTAGCATAACCTAATGACTTTCAAACGAAGTGTCCCGCTCCCTATTTGATGCCAACATAACCTGATGTCTTTCTAAAATAGGGTCTCACTCCCTAGTTGATGCTAGCATAACTTGATTACCTTCAGACGTCGGGTCTCACTCCATAGTTGATGCCAGCATAACCTGATGACTTTCCAACATAGGGTTTCACTCTCTAGTTGATGCCAACATAACCTAATAATTTTCCAACATAGGATCACACTCCCTCGTTTATGTCAGCATATCATGATGACTTTCCAACATAGGGTCTCATTCTCTTGTTGCTGCCAGCATAACCTGACGACGTTCCAACATAGGGTCTCACTCCCTAGTTGATGCCCTCATAACCTAATGACTTTATAACATAGGGAACCACTTCTTTGTCACTGCCAGCATAACCCAATGCCTTTCCAACATAGGGTGTAATTTTCTAGTTGATGCCAGCATAACCTGATGACTTTCCAACGTAAGGTCCCAACCCCTAGTTGATGCCAGTATAACCTGATGACTTACCAATGTAGCGTCCAACTTCCTAGTTGATGCCAACATTACCTGATGACTTTCCAACGTAGGGTCCCACTCCTTAGTTGATGTAGACATAACTTGATAACTTTCGCTTGTATGGTCCCACTCCCTAGTGGATGCCTTCATATCCTGATGATTTTCAAACATAGGGTCTCACTCCCTAGTTGATACCATCATCACCCAATGACGTTCCAACATAGGGTCCCATTCCCTAGTTGATTCTAGCATAACCTAATAACTTTAAAACACAGGGTCCCACTCTCTAGGAGATGTCAGCATAAACTGATCACTTTCTAAAAGAGGGTCTCATTCCCTAGTTGATGCCAGCATATCCTGATGACTTTCTAACATATAGTCTCACTTTCTAGTTGCTGCCAGCATAACCTGATGACGTTCCAACATATGTTCTTACTCCCTAGTTGATACCAACATAACCTAATGACTTTATAACATAGGGAACCACTACTTTGTCGCTGCCAGCATAACCCAATGCCTTTCCAACCCAGGGTGTCACTCTCTACTTGATACCTACATAACATGATGACTTTCCAACGTAAGGTTTAAATCCATTAGTGATGCCAGCATAACCTGATGACTTTCCAATGTAGCGTCCCACTTCCTAGTTGATGTCAGCATAACCTGATAACGTTCCAACGTAGGGTCCCAGTCCCTAGTTGATGCAAGCATAACGTGATAACTTTCAATTGTAAGGTCCCACTCCCTAGTTGATGCATTCATGTCCTCATGACTTTCTAACATAGGGTCTCACTCCCTAGTTGATGCCAGCATCACCTGATGACTTTCCAACATAGGGTCCCACTCCCTAGTTGATACTAGCATAACTTAATGACTTTCAAACATACGGTCACAGTCCCTAGGAGATGTCAGCATAACCTGATCACTTTCTAAAACAGGGTCTCATTCCCTAGTTGATGCCAGCATAACCTGAAGTCTTTCCAACATAGTGTCCCATTCCTTAGTTGATGCAAGCATAACGTGATGACTTTCAAAAATAGGGTCCCACCCCCTAGTTGATGCAAGCATATCCTGATGACTTTCCAACATGGGGTCACAGTCCCTAGTATATGCCATCATAACCTGATAACTTTTCAATATAGTGTCACACTCCCTAGTTGATGCCAACATAACCTGGTGACTTTCCAAGATAGGGTCACACTCTCTCGTTAATGCCAGCATTACCTTATGACATTCCAACATAGGGTGTCACTCCCTAGTTTATGCCAGCATCACCTGATGACTTTCCAACATAAGGTCCCACTACCTAGTTGATGCTAGCATAACCTGATGACTTTCAAACATACGACCACAGTCCCTTGGAGATGTCAGCATAACCTGATCATTTTCTAAAACAGGGTCTCATTCCCTAGTTGATGCCAGCATAACTTGAAGTCTTTCCACCATAGTGTCCCATTCCTTAGTTAATGCCAGCATAACTTGATGACTTTCCAAGATAGGGTCACACTCCCTCGTTGATGCCAGCATTGCCTAATGACTTTCCAACATAGGGTCCCACTCCCTAGTTGATGCCAATATCACCTAATGACTTTCCAACATAGGTTCTCACTCTCTGGTTGATGCTAGCATAACCTGATGACTTTCAAGCATACGGCCACAGTCCCTAGGAGATGTCAGCATAACCTGGGCACTTTCTAAAACATGGTCTCATACCCTAGTTGATGCCAGCATAACCTGAAGTCTTTCCAACATAGGGTTACACTCCCTCGTTGATGGCAGCATTACCTGATGATTTTCCAACATAGGATCACACTTCCTCGTTTATGTCAGTATATAATGATGACTTTCCAACATAGGGTCTCATTTTCTAGTTGCTGCCAGCATAACCTGACGACGTTCCAACATAGGGTCACACTCCCTAGTTGATACCCGCATAACCTAATGACTTTATAACATAGGGAACCACTTCTTTGTTGTTGCCAGCATAACCCAATGCCTTTCCAACATAGGGTGGCACTCTCTAGTTGATGCCAGCATAACCTGATGACTTTCCAACGTAAGGTCCCAACCCCTAGTTGATTCCAGTATAACCTGATGACTTTCCAATGTAGCGTCCCACTTCCTAGTTGATGCCAACATAACCTGATGACTTTCCAACATAGGTTCCCAGTCTTTAATTGATGCAGGCATAACTTGATAACTTTCCCTTGTAGGGTCACACTCCCTAGTTGATGCCTTCATATCCTGATCATTTTCAAACATAGGGTCTCACTCCCTAGTTGATGCCATCATCACCCAATGACTTTCCAACATAGGATCACATTCCCTAGTTGATTCTAGCATAACCTAATAACTTTAAAACACAGGGTCCCACTCCCTAGGAGATGTCAGCATAACCTGATCACTTTCTAAAAGAGGGTCTCATTCCCTAGTTGATGCCAGCATATCCTGATGACTTTCTAACATATGGTCTCACTCTCTAGTTGCTGCCAGCATAACCTGATGACGTTCCAACATATGTTCTCACTCCCTAGTTAATACCAGCATAACCTAATGACATTATAACATAGGGAACCACTACTTTGTCGCTGCCAGCATAACCCAATGCCTTTCCAACCAAGGGTGTCACTCTCTAGTTGATACCAGCATAACCTGATGACTTTCCAACGTAAGGTCCAAATCCATAGTTGATGCCAGCATAACCTGATGACTTTCCAATGTAGCGTCCCACTTCATAGTTGATGTCAGCATAACCTGATAACGTTCCAACGTAGGGTCTCAGTACCTAGTTGATGCAAGCATAACGTGATAACTTTCAATTGTAGGGTCCCACTCCCTAGTTGATGCATTCATGTCCTCATGACTTTCTAACATAGGGTCTCACTCCCTAGTTGATGCCAGCATCACCTGATGACTTTCCAACATAGGGTCCCACTCCCTAGTTGATACTAGCATAACTTAATGACTTTCAAACATACGGTCACAGTCCCTAGGAGATGTCAGCATAACCTGATCACTTTCTAAAACAGGGTCTCATTCCCTAGTTGATGCCAGCATAACCTGAAGTCTTTCCAACATAGTGTCCCATTCCTTAGTTGATGCAAGCATAACGTGATGACTTTCCAAAATAGGGTCCCACTCCCTAGTTGATGCAAGCATATCCTGATGACTTTCCAACATGGGGTCACAGTCCCTAGTTGATGCCATCATAACCTGATAACTTTTCAATATAGTGTCACACTCCCTAGTTGATGCCAACATAACCTGGTGACTTTCCAAGATAGGGTCACACTCCCTCGTTAATGCCAGCATTACCTGATGGCATTCCAACATAGGGTGTCACTCCCTAGTTTATGCCAGCATCACCTGATGACTTTCCAACATAGGGTCCCACTACCTAGTTGATGCTAGCATAACCTGATGACTTTCAAACATACGGCCACAGTCCCTAGGAGATGTCAGCATAACCTGATCACTTTCTAAAACAGGGTCTCATTCCCTAGTTGATGCCAGCATAACCTGAAGTCTTTCCAACATAGTGTCCCATTCCTTAGTTGATGCAAGCATAACGTGATGACTTTCCAAAATAGGGTCCCACTCCCTAGTTGATGCAAGCATATCCTGATGACTTTCCAACATGGGGTCACAGTCCCTAGTTGATGCCATCATAACCTGATAACTTTTCAATATAGTGTCACACTCCCTAGTTGATGCCAACATAACCTGGTGACTTTCCAAGATAGGGTCACACTCCCACGTTAATGCCAGCATTACCTGATGGCATTCCAACATAGGGTGTCACTCCCTAGTTTATTCCAGCATCACCTGATGACATTGCAACATAGGGTCACATTACCTAGTTGATGCTAGCATAACCTGATGACTTTCCAAAATAGGGTCTCACTCCCTAGTTGATGCAAGCATATCCTGATGACTTTCCAACATGGGGTCACAGTCCCTAGTAGATGCCCTCATAACCTGATAACTTTTCAATATAGTTTCACACTCCCTAGTTGATGCCAACATAACCTGGTGACTTTCCAAGATAGGGTCACACTCCCTCGTTAATGTCAGCATTACCTGATGACATTCCAACATAGGGTGTCACTCCATAGTTTATGCCAGCATCACCTGATGACTTTGCAACATAGGGTCCCATTACCTAGTTGATGCTAGCATAACCTGATGACTTTCAAACATACGACCACAGTCCCTAGGAGATGTCAGCATAACCTGATCACTTTCTAAAACAGGGTCTCATTCCCTAGTTGATGCAAGCATAACCTGAAGTCTTTCCAACATAGTGTCCCATTCCTTAGTTGATGCCCGCATAACTTGATGACTTTCCAAGATAGGGTCACACTCCCTCGTTGATGCCAGCATTTCCTAATGACTTTCCAACATAGGGTCTCACTCCCCAGTTGATGCCAGTATCACTTAATGACTTTCCAACATAGGGTCCCACTCCCTGGTTGATGCTAGCATAACCTGATGACTTTCAAACATACGGCCACAGTCCCTAGGAGATGTCAGCATAACCTGATCACTTTCTAAAACAGGGTCTAATTCCCTAGTTGATGCCAGCATAACTTGAAGTCTTTCCAACATAGTGTCACATTCGTTAGTTGATGCCAGCATGACTTGATGACATTCCAAGATAGGATCGCACTCCCTCGTTGATGCCAGCATTACCTAATGACTTTCCAACATAGGGTCTCACTCCCTAGTTGATGCCAGTATCACCTGATGACTTTCCAACATAGGGTCCCACTCCCTGGTTGATACTAGCATAACTTGATGACTTTCAAACATACGGACACAGTCCCTAGGAGATGTCAGCATAACCTGGTCACTTTCTAAAACATTGTCTCATTCCCTAGTTGATGCCAGCATAACCTGAAATCTTTCCAACATAGTGTCCCATTCCTTAGTTGATGCCATCATAACTTGATGACTTTCCAAGATAGGGTCCCACTCCCTAGTTGATGCCAGCATATCCTGATGACTTTCAAACATGGGGTCACACTCTCTAGTAGATGCCAGCATAACCTTATAGCTTTTCAATATAGTGTCCCACTCCCTACTTGATGCCAACATAACCTGATGACTTTCCAACATAGGGTCACACTCCCTCGTTGATGCCAGCATTACCTGATTACTTTCAAGCATAGGGTCTCACTCCCTAGTTGATGCCAGCATAACCTGATGACTTTCCAACATAGG